>MWRK01010410.1:0-11749 GCA_002157035.1 Melampsora medusae f. sp. deltoidis
AAAAGCTGCCTGATGCATAATCCTTACTAACAGAGGTTCATCATCACAAGCTTTTCATGAAAATTTTATACCCCCTGAGTCTGAGCCTCATTGCAAATTTGTGTATTTGAGTGTGCTGTATTTCACATACTCAACAGCAATGGCCCTTTCTACCTCTGAGATGCGGCTGAACCCAGCTGGGTACATACCCTTGGCCAGTCAGATCCAGGTCCAGCTCATAACCTTAGCTTTCACTTTGGACATCCTTTGCATCACCTGAGTCCATGTACAAGGCAGTCCAAACATGAAATTTTGTAGCAAAAGTAGGACATCTTTAGCATCATAATACTCTAAATCCCATCTGGAATGTTAGATCGGAACTGTTCAGATGCATCACAGCTCTCCCCCATTGCAGCAAATCCAGAAGACCTGTTTTCATCAAGGTGATCTCACAAGATTCCTCCTGGAATTCAATTTAGCTAACCATTATCATGATATGGTTCAAAAAATGGGGTTGAAATTGCATACGGCTCTACCTGCTTCATGTATCTTTTCCCCATATAAACAAGAGTATAAGTGAGTGAGCCGAAAGCAGAAATTAGTATTGGCAAACAGAAATCTCAAAGTTGGCTTTGATAAGTATGAAAGTGTGAACGAAAGAGATGATGAGAAAAAGGACAAGAGATCAAGATAAGATGCCCATGGACTTCCAAGCGTCTAATAAATCTCCTACTACAAAAGGAACACCTTCTTTGGGAGCGCGTAATTCCTAGATTAAGTTCGGGAAAAAGAATCATCTTCAGTGTTTTGATGTAGTAGAAAAGGTTACGTTACAGAAGGAAGAATAAATTTACCTTAGGTTCAATCAAGTCAAATTCCCCACCGAATTGCAAAAAGTGGGCAAAGAGGGAATTCAGATGACCCTCGGAAGACAACTATGTTGATACATAGATGACCTTGTCAGCAACTTGGGTCCATTCAGAAACTCAAAACACGCAAAGGTAAAAAGAACGCACGTGTAGAAAATGATCGAAATGAGCATGATAGAGGTGAGCAAAGATTCGTAAGAATTGAGTGTATAGATGACGAGCACAAGATGGAAATGTGTTGGAGTTGAATTCACGACCAGCCTTGGTCGGGAAGGTACCCTCGTCTGCCAAGAGCTTTTCAGCCCATGTCATCACATAATCAATCTATTCATCAAACAAAATGTTTTTGTCCATCAATGATCGATCATGAAGGTGATGTAGGGACAACTCTTACATATTGAGGAGCAGGAACTTTGACTTGTTTTTTCGTACCGCTAGTCGTACTGGTCCAAGTGTAATCCATTCTGGATATAGAAGGAGATCATGATAATACAATATTTAAACAGGTGAAGATTGAGGGTTTCTTAAATTAGAAACACAACCTACCCAGGACCGGCAGACATAGTAGGGCAAGAAGTGCCGGTGCAACATTCGGGCGTCACGGATAAAAACAGATTGAGCGAGTTGAAAAAGTCGACCAAGTTGACTGCCACCCACTGCATAGTAGTTCAATCGTCACAATTAGCTCTCATGATCCTAGCCAAAGCTTCAAAAGAACATGAAACAACCTGACTGACCTCATTGACGTCACAATATCTGGGTAAAGAGACGATGGTCCGAAAACTACCCTTCACAAGTGCTGCCTTGACAAACGGGTTACACAAATAGAGAGCTTTTCCACTAGGACCACAAGAGGTAACAGCTCTTTGAGGAGAGCCGTTACCTGTCAATGAAAGATTGCTCAAGCTATTTGGAAGTCCACTAGCATATTGATTTGGATCGAAGGTTGCGGCAGCTGGCGAAGTAGGAGATCGATGAGAAGAAGCCGAAGAGTTTGGGGCTTGTTGAGAAGCTGTTGAGGAGGCTGGTGGAGCGGTGGCCGAAGGTTGATTGGGCTTGTTTGAGCTAGATGATTTAGTTGAACCAATCCCAACCCGATTGAGAAAAGACATGTTGGTTCCGATAAGAATGAAGCTATAAGCTCATAATGAATCACACAAAGGTTTTAACAATTTGTCAGGGATGGTCTGTATTCTTTAGCCTGTAGGGTTGACATTGATATCAGATTATGAGTATATAGAGAAGTCTTACCTTTTATGAGATAATGTTGAGGTTCGATTTGAGTAGGTGCAACAACGATTTGAGAGAGTGCTGAACGAGTTGAAGGGAATCGAGATTCAGTCGATCAACCCCATGAACCTGTTTAAACCAATACTACATACAACTTAAGTCTGACATCTTGGACCTGAATGAGATACACACTCTTACCTCACCAATACGGTAATACCTTGTTACCCTCAAGAGTATCGCAAAAACATGTGATTTCTTATAGCAGTGGTTCCTTGCCAGAAAACATACTCGTGATCAAAAAAATATGGGATTCACCTTTCGTTTCGCAAAGCACCTTGAAAGGCGCCATAAGCAAGTCTGAACCAAGATATCGGAAAATAATGATGAATAAAGAGGTTGAAGAAGACTATCATTTTCGGTTGTATCTTGCAAGGCCAGGATCACAAATGCTGTTCAAGAATTGAAGGATTCAACTTACAGGTTTGAAGGAAGCTTACGATACGTCTCATAGGATTTGTCTCAGAACGAGATTCTCATCCGCAGAATGGTCATTCAAGATTATGCAAAGATGCTGATTGACTGGTAGAGACTGGTAGCAGTTCAACCTGAGTTACCAGTTGGCGAATGTCATTCAAAAAGGGAAGCAGTGTCTGGTTGGTTTTCGGCTGCTATCAAAGGATCTCGCGTTAAATCATCTCAACACATCAAAACCCTGTCGGCGAGCCCGGATCTCGACAAGACATCGAGCCGGTCGCTTAAACCATCATCTCGATTCGAATATCATCGCAGATGCTAAATGACCTAGATCCTGACTACTCTGGCAGAAAGGATAATGCTAATGCATATTGTCGGTCACATGTTTCCCTCCAGCCTTCATTTGTGACCTTTTTCGAAATTCTTCAACTGACAAAACACTCTAAAAAACACCTTTCCAAAGACTCTTGCTGAAAGGGTGTCAAAGATACGAAGGGAAGCCTAGCTATAAACCCGTCGTCGTACGTGAATGCTACCACTGTGCAAGGAATTATGGATACCCACGCTGTGCGGAACAATTTCCATGTTTCCGATCAATGATAATCCATGAGCAAACAGTTAATGGCCGGATTACGCGTTTTTCATTCATTGGAACTTCGGACAGCTGCCAACAAGTGGCATACCAAAGACGGGAGCCCATTGGACACCTCATGAGCATTGGCTTGCGAACCTAGGATGTATTCAGATACCACACTCAGCGACAGAAATATTGGTGAGTTGTTTCCTAAGGTTTATGTAAGGCGATGATACTGTGAGTCTGACTGCACACATCTGACCCAGAGATCTTGAGCATATTCAGACTAGAGGTTTTAGAGCCTTCATATGAATCATGATTGACACGCCAGAATACTGATTTCTTGAAATGGGCTGCCGCTTACTAATACTTCCTGAATTGCGAACAAGCAAGTTTGTTTGCAAAAGCCAGGGGAACAAATATCTGATCAACATCTAAACCCACGTAAGTTTACGTTCTAAGACTCGTTTTCAATCAAGCATACAATATTCACTCACTGACACTTTCTTTCTTCGGATCGGATCTGGCTCTCAAGAATAAAATCAGAATAAAATCTATAGTTAGTGAAAGTTCGATTCAATGGAATCACATTCACTCACAAAGCTCAACTTTTCATAGTTTTTTTTCTATGTATTCAAATTCTTCACTTGAATTCTCAATTGCGCAAATTCCAAAAAAAGGTAATGAAAAAATCGTGATAAAAATATATACAAATTCATTAAGATGTTCACAGGAAAATTCAAGCTCAATAACAAATACAAAGAAATAATAACTCATCAATTTTTTTTTCAGAACGCAGCAATCCCACTTCCCCCCGGTGGTGGTGGTGGTGGCGGCCCACGAGGCGCAGGTGGGCCACCAGAAGAAGTCGTGCCATTCTTGTCAGGATTTGATTTTTCAGGGTGTTTAGTTCTAATGTGTCGAGGAAGATCAGTTTCCCATGCAAGTTGTTCATCACAATACGGACATTTACCCTTGATGCCTTGATGCTTACTTCTGATGTGTCGCTTCAAATTCTTCTCGCTAAACTCAACCCCACATTCCGGACACCGCACTCGCTTAAGTTTAGGGTTCTTTGGATCTCTTTGTGGTGGCTGGTTTCGCGCTTTCTTCACTTCTGGTCCGTCTTGAGTTTCCGAGGCTTTGCGGGTACGCTTCCGAGTTTCTGAACCAGCAGGAACTCTGGAAGTGGACGCGATCGGGGCTTCAGCTTCGTAACTTGGGCCTGGAGTGGGATTGATGTAGGTAGTGGAGGGATTACGAGACCAGTTTGAGGCACCAGGCCCATTTGGGTTTAGAAAGAGATCAGCGGGGTTTACATATTGTGGTTGTTGGTAGTGGCTAAGAGGGGGAACAGGGATATCGTTGCTGGATGCGGCTGGAACATGTTCTGGCTGTCGGTAGTGGCTAAGAGAGGGTACAGGGATATCGTTGCTGGATCCAGCTGTAGGATTGTAGCTGTAGTAACTTTGAGTCGTGCGAGGTTGGGCGGACCAACTTGAGGGACCAGCCTCAGTTGGATTCAATGTCAGGAGAGCGGGGTCAAGGAGATGTTGTTCTTGTTGTTGGCTGTGCGGAACCACCGGAATGTCGTGGATTGGGTTTGGAAGGAGATCATTTTGATGGGCAAAACTTTGAGAATCACTGAGGGCAGGTACTGGAATGTCAGGTATGTTTTGTTCGGGTTGTGGAAGATCAGAAGGGTTATTCAGGTAGTCAGCGGGAAAGCCGCTGAAGAGGTCAGCTATTATGGATTCACCAAAGTCAAAGTCAAGAATAGGTTGTGGATTCAAAGCACTAGGATTGGGCTGCACTGCTGTCGCTGCCGTTTGCGTGGCTCTGGCGGGAAGGGGGATCACATTGCGTCCGGGTAGAGCCAGCGGAGGTGCAGAGCGTGTAGGCAACGCCAGAGGTGGAGGCTGAGGGACAGAAGCACTAGCAACTTGGCCTCTCTCCTCACCACTGCCCTCTCCATCTTCTGAGCCCCACAATCCATCCTCGCCTGCTGCACTGGATGATTCAAACAAGTTGTCAATCTGCACATCTGACAATCTGCCCTGTTCGTTTTGACTCGCACCTGAGGCGGAACCTGCCGCATTGAAGTTCGTGGTAGACATGGTGATAAAGCTTTGGGGTTAAGAGCGTAGAAAATTGAGTAAGATTCTTTAACGTTGAGGTTTGTAGGTTTGGATTTGCGTGATGAGCGTTGAAGGTTGTGAACGTAGAGGAATTTGCGCTGGGACAAGAGTTGTCTGCAGAACCAATCTCACCCTCATCTTGCCGTCTTTATATACTCATTGATTCAAGACAAGCTGATACCAACAGCTTGCGATGGGACTATTAGAAAAAGCAAACTCGAGTTGAGCTATTGCTTCATCTACCGGCTGTTTACTCCCAAACTGATTCAGCTTCATTTCCGAAAGCTTCTGTATACGGTATATGAGTCAACATCATTTACAGACATGCGACACCAGGATGTAATAATGTCAAGCTCATCCACAAGTCAACATTTTGTGCTGAAACAAGGGGGTTATGGCCCATTGAGATTTTTGCCAGCATTTATCGATTTCATTATCCATGAGAAAAGCAAAGAAGCCACACCAAAGGATGTAAAAGCGAAGCCCTGAATCAAAAACCAAAAGCAAAAGATGACTCAAGCTTCTAAACGGCAGCGCTTTTGATAGTCGGGTCAAACCAGCCGCTCGAAGAAAAAGTGTTCGTCCAATATATGGCTAAGTTCACATTGCTTCAGTATGCATATGCAGCATTAATGTAAATGATTTGGAAACATTTCCAAAGAATCGTGTTGAGCGAAACCAACGGAGATCTCTTCCGGTTTTTGTTTGTTATAGCTGAAGGAAGTGCTTAAAATTTCAAAGTCAAAAAGAGAAGAAGTCAATCACACAAAATTTAAAGGAAGTACATAGCTCCCACATTCCTGCCTCACCAAGCAGTAAGAGCAAAGGCCCTGGCCAGGCGCATACCAAAACGCATGATGCATTGATTTTTACAACAAGTTTCTCTACCAAATGATCGAGGATTTTATGAAAGAAGAAAAAGCAAGTATATATATGTGATAGCTTCATGGAACCAAATCACCAGCTTGAACATTGAAGTAACCAGCTAGAGGGTAGGGTAAGGGTAAGATGAGCCATACTGATTTTCTTATGAAGCTTTCATTCGCAACATGAAACAATGCAAAAGATTTGGAGAAGAAATCCTGGCGTATACAAAATGAAAACAAAAACCGGTTTACATATGTAGTTTTCTTTCAAGAAAAGAGAAAATGTTCAACAAACTAGGCTAAGATAGTCATCGCATTTCAAGGCTCAACACAACATCCAATGATATATACACCCCTTTTTCCCTCACCAAATGATCTATATATATACATGACTGGATTCTAACATTTGTCCATGATTTTCTTTTTTCGTATTTCCGGTATATAGCATCCAAAACTCATCAAACTCCTCTATAAGACCTGCCTGCATACAAACTTCATCAAATTCATTTCACTTGTGTTATTTATAAACCCAATTCCTGCTATTGGTTTGTATCTCTTTCCACAACTATCTTTCGATCTATCTATTTATCTAAAAAAAGGATCCAAAACATATATTACATACAACCATTAATTTTGAATCATTACAGAAACGGAAAGTCTAAAATTCATTTTTTTTTCAAAAAAGAAATAAAAAAAAACGACACTCAATTCTTCTGTTCTTCTTGTAAGTAAAAAACCAAACCAAACCAAATAAATAAACACCAAAAAAAAACGATTATGAAACAAAAAAGAGTAAGTAAAGAACCGGGATAAGTCTAATTTCCATGTTTTATGTTGGTGTGATTCTGATTAGAAACCAAAGAAAAAAAGTAAGGAAGAAACAAAAGATCCAATTTTTATTCATCATCACTCATAGAAGCATCTGAAGATTGATCATGACCCCAAACTGCAAACGTTTTCACACTACTACTACCACCAGAAGGATTGATCGAGTTTGAAGAATTCGAATTCGAATTCGATTTCGATTTCGAAGCTGATGATCTCTTCTGACTAAGTTTCCTTTCATTCATCTTCACATCACTTAATCTTCTAATCAAACCTTGTTGATTCTGGATCGCTTCTTTCAATCCTTGACTACTTCCACTCTGTAACATGAATTCCGCTTTAGCTGATGATGAGCTTCTAGGATGATGTGATTGATTAGGTTGTGGTGAAGTAGTAGTAGATGAGTTATTCGACGTGATTTTACATGAGTTCTCGATCTCTGGATTCAGATCATCAATATCATACTCTTCTTCCTCTTCCTCTTCCTCATCCTCATCTTCCTCATCCTCTTCTTCTTCCTTATCTGCAATCACAACTTTCTTACTCCCATTATCAGACTCCTGAGCTTTCTTTCCTTTGTTGGTCTTACCTTTCTCTCCTTTCTCTCCTCCATCTTCTTCAACCACAACAAATGATTTTTGTCTTTCTCTTTCATTCCATTTCAATGTTCTAGAAATCGCATGAAACCAATCAGTAGATTGATTATCAGCACAAACCGTTGGAAATGGATAAGCTGATGCTGTCACTTTAATATGATCTCCCTCTAAGGAAAATGCAAAACCCAATCACAAAAAAATCATGAGTTCAATCGGGTTTGTACCGAGATATTCATCAATGACTTACGTCTTAGTTCGATTCGACCTCTACCATCAAACGATGCCCAAGCAGTTGATCTCGAACTATAAGGTACACAGATCCTTAAATCTATACTTTCAGGTAACAACATCGGTCTGAAACTCAATGTATGGGGACAAATAGGTGTAATCAATAATGCCGGCACTTCTGGATGTACCAATGATCCACCCGCGGATAACTAAATGGAGTATAGTACATCAGTGGTGATGTTCAAGAGCAAAGAATGAGAGACAAAGACTAAACTGAGTAAGCTGTTGAACCAGTGGGCGTTGAGACTGTTAAGCCATCTGCCTGAACAGTTGTCATGTGATGATCATCACCTAATAAACCAGAACGATAAATATGTTCAATAAAATAATGAAAGAATGCAAATTGACCACGAAATGAAAGACTGACCAAAGAGTTCCAATAAGCTAACATAAGGACTAGGTCCCCGATCCACAACAAGTTCATTAAGCACCTCAAAACTTTCTTCAGGTCTAGTACTGAAACACATGATCGGTTTATCCTTTTTCTTCTGCTCTTTCTCTTTCTCCTTCTGATTCCCATCGGGTTCATTCACCACATTCATCGGATCCGAAATCCCTCGTTGACATCTTTCCATCCTTTCATCTCCATTCTCCAAAGCTTCCCAACCATCTCTACCAATCTTTTCCATCATGATTTGTCCGGTTCTACCACTCTTGATCGCTCTTCGGTTTTGATCATTGGCTCTGTAAACTGTACATTTGAATCTCATTCTTAAATTCACTCGGACTCCATGTCTCATGGCTTGGGTTAAGACTGTAGGATAATGTGAGTAATCAAAGTTGGTTAAGAATCCTAATGATCCTAATGCGAATGGAATGATAGGAGGTACTACTTTTTGAAAGAGCCATGATGCAAATAAAACGGTACCATCTCCACCGAGCTAAAACAAAAGAACATCATTTTCAGCTCAATTCGGTTTGAGGAATTGGACAATATTGATTTTTTTCAACACCAAACTCACAGTAATAACAAAATCAAATAATTCAGGTGATTTATTACACATCTCAGCTGTCCAGTACCTCAACTGACCTCCATCTTCTTCTGCAGTGAGATTGACATCTTCAGAAGAAGAAGTAGTAGAATTAGACGAAACCGAATTAGCTCTAGAAAACCTTCTACGAAATGGATGACGAGATTTTAATGGATTAAAGAATTGAGGATATTGAGCATTAATCGAATTCAAATCAAATCGTTTGGATCTTTTTAGTTGTGAATCTACATAGACTACCAAAGGTTTTCGCTCAAGTTGATTTGGTTCAGGATGATTGGGTGATAAAGATGTGAACGGTTTGGAATCCATTAACCAAATCGCCAAGTCTCGGGTAAGTCTATTTTGAACACACACACAATAGATATAAGCCTGTGTTGTGGGAGAATCAAAGAAAAGAAGAAGATGGACTAAACTTGATCAAATGATTATCCCTCGCTTTGGTGATGATCAAGATTGATTGAACGTGTCCTTTGATCCTAGCTCGAGCAAGCGTCTTACTCATCTCTCTTACACTAGTCGCAGTTTGAGCAAGTTGACGAGTCAAGCTTTCATGTTCTTCTCCTTCTGTCAATTCTCCTTCATCATCATCATCATCATCGTCTTCATCCTCATCATCATCCTCATCATGGCCCTGGTTTGCTACATGATTTCTCACCTCGACACAATTGGGTGCGCGTGGAGTGTTAGGAGACAATAAAGAATGAGTGGATGGCGAGGGTAGTGAATGGTCTGGTGGGATTGGTTCATGACGTTTGATAGAGGGGACTGTGCTTGAAGTGGTATTTGAAGACGAAGAGATTGGTTTACTGATCCGGAAATCTCTTCGATGTGGTGAACGTGCTTGATGAGTAGGAAGGGCTGATGAGAGTGTATGTAAGAAGATTGAGGATAAGACAAGTCAGAATCAAACAAATCTAGATGTGATTCAATCGATTGATCCAAAGAGAGAGAGAGAGAGAGAGAGAGAGAGAGACGCACGTAGATTTGTATCCAAATGAGAATGAACAAAGCAAGGACTAGGTAGACCACCTTTTTCACCGAAAGGTGACATTTTGCGATTGTATTGATTGATTGTAGTAGGTAAAGTAGAAGTAGAAGAGTTAGTTGAAGTATTAGATGAGATTGAAGGTGATCGATGTTTGGTTCTGATTCTAGCTTGATTTAAATTAGACGTAGTAAGATGATGAGTAATATTGGTGGTGGTGGTGGTACTAGAAGGATGGAGTGAAGTGTTACTGATACTGTTATGTCTAGTTTGACGATAATGATGATTATTATGTTGATGATTAAAATGTGAATGAAGTTGAGCTGATGATGATGATGATGATTGAGATGGGTAGCTTCTAGGATCTAGTTGGTTAGGTGGTGGTTGATTGACATTTGACATTGATCTTCGACGGTTGGGTTCATTATGATTAGGACCATTTTGATTGATTTTAGAAGAGTTTAAGCTTATGTCCATGGTAAATGATGATTGATGATCAGTTGAAGGTGATATACTGGTTATTGGTTTTGTCGATTCGATCGATTTGAGTGATGATGATGATGATGAAGAAGAGAATAGTACAGAGTTGGAATGATGATGATGATGATGATGATTGATAATGTTTAAATCAAGTTTAGTTGGTAATTTGTTTCTGATCAACCTACGATTTGATGGGGTATGATGATGATGATGATGATGATGGTATTTAAATCGTTCATCTTCTTCTTGATTCTCATCTTGAATCTGATCAGATTTAAAATCACATTGACGGTCGGCTTTAAAGCTCAAAACTGAAGACTAAAATGCAGTGCAGCATGAGCGCAGTGCCAGAGTGTGCAGTGCAGTCAACAGTTTTCCGTAGTAAAAGAAAGTGGAGATTGTACATACAACATACAATCAATCAATCAATCAATCAAATTCAGTCGATCCTCAATCTTTATCAAAGTATAAGATCAGATCGAGATTCACTAACCTGATGTTTAACTTCAAGTTCTAGCTCAGCATTCTCCTTATCATCCATCTTCATCATCATCATTGAGAAAGAGATTCAAAAACCAAAGAGAAAGCAGAAGAAGTCAGTTTGAATCAAATCAATCATTAATTATCGTGTTTGTAAGTAGAATCATTCACTCACTTTTCTCAAGACTATCTATCTATCAATTTGATTCAAATGACGGTCATTAACTACTCATTCACTTCATTTTTCATCATTCAACCTCCTACATCGACTTAACGTGGAATTACATACATAATTGATGATTTTCCTCATCGAAATATTTTGGGTTATTGCGGTCATGAGAAGAAACGTTCAGGAGGAAAAACAACACAATGGGTGCAAGTGTATGTACTGAGAATTGATCGCATTTTGTCTGACTCAAAAGCGTGAGAGTGGTTTGAACTTAAGAAAAGAGATTGATTCGGCAGGAAACCAACCAATGTGAAACTTAACACTGTTGATTTCCAAGTTCAAGATCACGAATCATAATCAAAACAAATCAACACTTTCACCTCAGAAATCTATCATCTGACTCTCATTCAAACTTAACTATGTACATACAGTCAATTCCAAAAGGAATGAAATCGACTCGTCTTCAAAACCAGCAGATGGTCCGTGCGCCCCGCAGTTAAGTTCTGACAGGTGTCAAACCTTGTCAAACTTACCTGCCTGATCGATCAAAATACACACTGTGAAATTAACATCTTGAGATCGAACACTTTAAATTCATCAGCTCTCCTATCTAGTGGTGGCGTAGTGGAATTGTAGAGCGAGGTCTTATATGATGCCTTGCGACCAAGTTTTGTGTTCGACTCGCCCCCTCCTTTTTGTCTTTGTCTTACTTTTGCTAAGATAGTCAACAAAAAAATAGAAACCAAAAAAACTAATGCATGACAAAAGCCACTATTTTCTTTGTTTTATTTCATGACAACAGGC
>MWRK01010413.1:0-11086 GCA_002157035.1 Melampsora medusae f. sp. deltoidis
ACACCTGGGGTAATCAGGTGCAGGGTAAGTAAAACGGCAACAAGCCACAAGCTTTGACGAGCTACTGAAAAGTCAACACACCTAGCGCACACAAAGATTAGTAAGCTAAAGATAAAAGTATAGTGAGAAAAATCAAGACAAACCTGTGCACAGTGCAATAGGGTAAACGCAGGCAAAGGATAATTTGAGCAGAAGATTGTAAGTAAGAGATAAAACTAATAAAAACAACCATGAGCGTAAGAATGATTAGATGATGATGTGATGAGGCCAAAGATTGATAATAATGAGACACTTAAAGTTACAGTTTCTTTCCGATGAGGAAAGAAACTGATAGGTACAAGGGTCAATAGTTAAATAGGAAAAGAACAAACAACACCCGGACAACATTCATAAACAACACACGCGCAGGTCACAAGCGGCCTATTCCCAATAAGAAATAAAAAGCACAACAGGCTCAGACCACAAACATCTATGTGATTAATAATCCTTCTCATTTGTAATAAATTTTCCACTTGAATCTTCTCATCTTGATCTTCTTTAATACACGAATGAATTTGAGTGGAAGTCCTTGACAAAAAGGTAGGCAATTATACCTTGAAGAGAAAAGCACACACATACACACACTGTCTAACACAACAAGGTATAATGAATACCACAACAATTTGCACATATGTCACAGCCCAGTGTAAACCTTGTGACATTCTTAACCTGATCAGGGCGTATCAGGGCCATCTTTAAAGCTTTATTGGCTGATTAGGAATGATCTTGCCTGGGTTGGCATTATGGCAGCCACAGCTTGACTCGGGGAATTTGAACCTCCTTATGCCAGGCCTAGATGACCTGGGGTGTGTACTGCTTGCTTCCAAACATACATTGAGCAGGCTTGGCCAGTCAGAGCCAGGGCCGGGTCATAGTCCTAACTCATATGAAACAACATTGAATAATAGGGTATTTTTGGACTAAAACTAGGGTGTTTGTGTCATAAATGATTTGGCTTGTTAATCTGACCCATTTTTTTGTTTTTGTCTTTTACCCAAGAAGCTCAAAGTTTGGATCAAGGTACCTTAACAGGCTTACATTAGGTACTCAATATCATCTCTTACATACCTTCAGCCCTCACCTTGAATCCCACAAGCTCCAAAAGATCTCTGAAAAAACCCACTTGAGTATTACTTGGGTAAACATATGGATCTGGGGGCTGGCCTGTGGTTGAGACTAGACTGGAGCAACTGTAACAGGATTTTGTTTGAAACAAGTCAGTTTCATACATTTTTACACAGAGGATCAACCCCTGTAGAACAACCCCTACAGTCCTTGGGTGCTTTGTGCTACATAAAATATTCCTACAACTCACTCCAGGAGCCAGTTTCTTAACAATTGTTTTTTGGACCCCTCACACAGGGCCATCAATCAATGTGATTTATGTACATTTATCAGAGGTGAGTAGGCAGAGTGTGGGCCAAGAAAGCATGAAAAGGATCAACTCCTTGTTGAATCATGAGTAAATAACAAGGGCATATGAGTATGTATAGAAAAAGACATTTACAAAAACCTTTGCCTCCAACCAGGTTCAAATTCAAGATGATAGACTGCTGTTGATAGATGCTTGAGACAGACCCTAATAAAGCCTTGATTTCTTATTCAAAAGACCACAATGAGAACCCATGAGGCTCACCAAGATTCAGTGGGATGGCCTTGTTCATTTGGTGACTAGTGTTGGCCAGTGTGAATAATCTTTTTGACATCAAATTTTGAATCCCATTGGAGGCATATGACTTTCTAGAGGAATATTTTTTGGCAGTGTCATTATCAAGTTAGGGCCATATCATGTCTACTTACATGGAAGATTGGCAATGAAAGTAACTGAAGAATACCAGTGATCTACTTTGTATGTGATTTGTCAACAATCCTAACAAAATGTCTCAGATGAACGGGCAAAATATTATGTAGTTAGATAGATGCTCAATTTTATTTATGGTTCTATCTAAATCCAAGGTGGTCACAATGAATAAAATCTGATTCGAGATTGAAGAATCTCAGCAAACAGTCTTTTAACACAGATGCATTTGATGGTTCATGACTTACAGGGTTCAATTTGGAATATATAACCAGACCACTCATCGCAACCCAAGGTCTTCTCAATGCCTGATACGAACCCCTTGACTAGAGTACCAAATCGACTGAGAGGATCCATGGGTTTGACGTGTTGGTTGATGAATGAGTAAAGTAGAAAAACCACCAGCTCATTGGTCTTGGTCACTATTCCCACAATCAAATTCGAATTCAACCTTGACAGTCAAACTACACCCATTACATCCAACAATATCTTTCTTAGCCTCCATGTCTTGACTGGTAATCATGAATTGGCCACTACATCGACATGGATACACAAATCGTTGTACTAGCTCCTCGTCTTCGTTGTGCGCTGTCCCAGTGGACAGCTCAGTGAATTCCGAAAGGTCGACAGTTTGGGATACGATTGGCTGTCTGGTACCATTTCCACCTTTATGTATAAGGAACAGAGCACGTTTAGGTCAATCTCATTGTTCGACGCTCATGTCTGGAACACGGACCCAGTGGCAATTTGCCGTGAAATGTTTAGGAATCGAAAGAGCCTCGGGTGGACTGACATTTGGATCCCAGAGTAGCTTGGCTTCGCTCCTGCTTCAATTGTAGATCGTAGGTTTCCCGTTTCGTCTGATCTGCCAAGACGGCATAAGCTTCTATGATTCTTTGAGCCGAAGACTCGTCTAAGGTAGATCTACAAAGTTGATTTTTATCCGGGTGTGATAACTTGATGAGTCGGAGATAAGCTTGTCGGATTTCACTTGAACTGGCATTCGATGTGAGTTGAAGTGTTTGATAGTGTGAGCTGAGTTCTTCACATTTAGTCATTGGTACAAGATCAATCTGGTAGGATCACGTTCAACGCATGGTCATTGAATTGTAGTCCGGTTGATAAATATGATCCTGATTCCTGGCAGGCCCTCGAGAATCGAAATTCTCCAAGCCGAGTCGCCGACTGACAAACCCTTTACATGTAATACTATGTAATACCACGTGACTGTTTGCTGAGCACCGCAGCTACATATAAAGAATTCCGAGTGTAGTAGTGAATACAGTTTTTTACACATTGGTTTTTTTAGATGCGGCATATTTGCCGGCAAGAGTCGCAAGTTCCAAGCAGCCTACATACCCCACTCCGGATTCCTGACACTACCGAGACGTGTGACCGGTTGCGGTAGATCTGATTTCTGCTAAAAAGGGCTTCGTACGTTTACCTGATCAAATCTCACCTCAGACGAACCGATTCGACACCATGCCACCACCCATCGTACATGGACAAGCCGAGCAATCGATCATCCAAAAACGTGAGTCTCAAGCCCAAAGGTTGTTGTATCATTCTACAAGAAATATCATCTGACTCAACTGATAAGTTCTTTGAATTGATGCTTTGAAAACTTTAGTTGGAATGGGCGCAGCTATGGGTGGAGCAGTTGGAATGACTTTGTAAGAAGACCTTTATATCCAAAAAAAACCTTTAGTCAAACTATCACTTACTTACTCAAACATCTTACGTTTTTGTTTTGATTAGAGGGTTTATCTTTGGGGGGTTTTCTATCATCTCAAGAGGTGCTGGTCCAAGAGGTCCTTTAAACACTCTTGCAACTTATATGTTGTCTAGTGGTGGAACATTTGCATTTTTCATGTTGGTGATCTTATTGACAAGTTTCTTCATGATGCATTGATGATTGTTAACAAAACTTATCTTGATCACTAATCAATTTGTCTTAAATTCAATTCTTTGTCATCTGATTTTTAGGTCGATCGGTTCTGTAATCCGTACAGAAGATCATCATCATTACTCTATTTCCGAACTTGCTGCTGCTCGGTATCGTTGGAGAAAACAATTGTCTATTCCAGAACAACTACATACATCCGGTTTCGAAAAAAATGAATAAAATTACTCTTTCACAAGTCATCCTTCCATGGATTTCAATTGGTCTTCAGACCTTTGAAAATCATCCCCTATGCCCTCTGATTGATATCACAAAAGCTCAAAGAATCGTTTAACCCGGGTCTCAAAAAATTCGGTATATTCTTGATCATTTGATAAAGGTGAATATTGTGACTGATCCCGGGTATTAGCGCAGTGCAGCCAAATTAGATTTAAACCAGGAGATACTCCAAGGGGATGAATTCCAACCTTGCTGAGGCTATGTATTTCTTTCTTTTTGATGAAATTTGGCTCTCCTTGAAAAACTTGATAACAGAGACTGCAGAGTGAGATGTTTTTGGTTGTAACATAGCCTCGTACTCTCGACTCTAAGATTCACGCGGCGATGTTTGTAAACAAATGCCACAAAAGGTGTGTTTGACTAATCCGCACTAAGTTTCAAGAATGAGTGATTTATGCCAGCGTTGAATGGAAAAAGTTTCACTTATCGTCAGATTCGGCTTGAAAGGCGTTCCTTGCCGTGTTTTGATAGGAAAAGATCTAAGTAGCGAATATAAAGGTTGAGAAGATTGATTTAATTTGACTTGAGTGCACCGTAGTAGTTACTTCACATACGTCAGTTTGTCTTATTAACTTTTCTTAATGCATCCCTCAAATGTCAGTAACTCATATCAGCGAGTAACAAGTCATGACGATCGCTATAAGAATTGTAAGATTTTCTTTCAAATCGCCTGAATGGTTTTGAAGATTTACTTTTCATCTTTTCCACCTAGTATGAGGTCTCATTATAAACTCACAACTTGTCCAATTAAAACCGGTCGAGATATATGTACAGAGCCCAGGACGATGTGATCTTGAAGAGCGTATTTTCAGCTTAAACTGGCGTATTTACAGATTATTACAAGCAATGTGTCAACCATCAGGTTTCCAGACAAAAAATCACAAAGTATGTACACAAATGATAAGCAGGGTATAAGAATTACCCTACAAGATCGCTTTTGAGGGTTGATAGATAAGATAGAAACGAGACTCAGTCACTATCATCACCGTCATTTTGGCCCAAAAAGGCAAAAGGGTTTTTCTGAAACAATCAAAAAGAAGTTTATTAGTCAATCAGATATTACAAAGACAACAAGATCACCACCCACCTTGACTTTCGTTTCTCCATCCGCTCCATCCTGATCATCTTCATCATCATCCGAATCGATCACCCGCTTCGCTTTTTTATGTTTCTTTCGATCATCATCATCATCATCATCATCATCATCTTGACTAGGAGGTTGTAAGGCATTCAAATCGTCTGCTAATTCTCTCTGTTGTCTAATCTCTTCTGCTTTACTCATCGAATATCGATTGGGCATTCCTAATTCTGATAAGATGTTCTTGATCCGTTGGATTTGTGATTGAGGTGTATTACATGATGCAAATTCTTGTGCCCATCGTTTTCGAACTCCACATGCGATTACATATCCCTATTAATTCGAAAAATACGTTGAGGTCGTTCGGGATGAGACTTAAGTAGACTCGATTGATCATAGTGGAATGAAAACCAACCTTTAATCGCTTGATTTCCTTTGCATACTTATCGTCTGCTGACAAGACCTTGGTCTGTGTAATCAAGTCATAACAGTAAATAAGTTGTTACTGAAAGATGGCCTGAAAGTGGGTCAAGAATAGGACTCAACTGATTTTGTTGGTTTTGGTTTTGTCTTGGACTGTTTTGCTGGAGGTGCTGATTCATGGTCATCTCCAGTCGATTTCCGTTTAGCTTTTGAAGGTGGCGCAATACTAGGTGGCGATTCAGTCACAGGCTCCCCATCGGAATCGAGAAATTGTGCTGACTATTGAAATCAGATGATTTTAAAGCCACGGTCAATATATTTAGAAATAGTTATGAGAATAACAAAGGTATATATACTTTGATTTCATTCTTTTTTTCTGCCTTTGAGACTCGTTTTCGAGGTACTTTGAGGTGACCAGATGGAGATTTCGAAGATTCTCCACTCTCACTCGCAGTAGGCTCAATCTTAGATTTTGAACTTTCGGATACCTTAATTGATTCGCAGGAAGTATTGATAAGAAAACAAAATCCGACTGCTAGATTATCTTCAGTGAGAAATCAACATACCTGAGCCTCGCATGATTCATCATCTACTTTATCTTTCTTGGTAGATTTACGGCCTTTAGCACTTGGTTTAGGTTTCGTTGGAGGTGAAGGTTTTGAAGGGATTTGAGGTTCAGGAGAAGAATATTTAACACTAGTAGGTTCTTCTTTTGGGTTCGTTTCACCATCTGAAGAGCTCATCTGAATTTCAGCAAGAATATGAGATAAGTTACTAAAGATTGATGAATTTTGACCGAAAAAGATGATTGACCTCTTCAAGTGCAATGGCAGCAGTAGATTTGATTAATTGTTTGATTTCTTTTTGTTTAAAGTAGACTTCTTCTACTGAAAGTCTTTTGACTAATTCATTGATTATCGTCCTCGGTGTTAATTGCCTATGTATGTACAAAGAAACAAGTTGTTGAGTTTATGAATCTCAGAATTGTGAATTGATTATGGGTTGTTTGAGAAGACTTACTCTTGATTTCCTGATGAGATTGCATCACGACATATTGATTTAACTTCTTTTATGATTTGATCTGAGTTTGGTTCCATTTTTGTTGAATTCTTGAATCGATCGAGTTGAAATTGGATTTTGGTGAATCGCGTTGACAAATTCCTTCAACTTGTGATTCGAAATTTATATCCATTGATACCGATACGCGGGGCATCATAGCCATCCTGACCCCGCGTAAGAGATAAATACCCGATCCGCAAGTCTGCTTATAAGTTCAATCGGGGTTTCCGAAAGATAAGTTTAAATGATGCTGCTGAGTGATCAATCATCTTAGACTTGAATGAATCAGTTCAACTTCAACTTCATATCATCAAACTTTCACTCAATTCAATTCAAGAAAAACAAACAAACAAAATGACCAATACAAATTCAGCTACTAATGCAGGAATCAATGAATTTTTAGAATCAATTTACGATCCCATCACTTCACCAGAATTTCATGAAGATTTAAATCAAGATCTTTCTAGAAGACCATTCGTAACATTAACTTATGCTCAATCTTTAGATGGTAAGATTGCTGGTATGGATGGTAGACAATTAAGATTAAGTGGTAATCAATCGATGAAAATGACTCATATGTTGAGTGATTGGATTGGATTGGATTTTCATAAAGACTTTAGCTGATCAAGGTTTATGGATTCATTTTGGATGACTTGGGTTGTAGGATGAGAACTCGTCATGATGGGATCTTGGTTGGAATCGGCACATTGCTCAATGATGACCCTCAGTTGACAGGTGCGTACATGATGTGAGTCTAATTCTCAAAAACCCTCATCTTGAATTCTTTCTAACTCAATCAAACTTCGAGCGAGTAGTAAGATGAGTTATTGATTGTTATGCTATCATTATCAAACCATCATTAGCACGAAACCTTTCATTTACAGTCCCATTGGAAAATCAACCTCAACCCATCGTACTTGATACTAGATTAAGAACTCCAACGGATTGTAAATTAATTAAAAATTATCGAAATCAAACGGGAAAACAACCTTGGTTGATTTGTGCAAGAAGTATGATTTCAATCCAAGATCGACAAAGATTAGAGGAAGCTGGCGCACGAGTGATCCCGATCACCAATGGAATGAATCCATGTGTGTTTGATTTTTGATGATTGATATAAACCCACTACTCAATCAAGCTCATCAAATTTAACCTTTGATTTTTCTTGGGAAATCCCCCTGACGGACGGTTAGCTAATCAAGGATTAGATTTAGAAAAAGTTTTTGAAGTTTGTAAGATTAATGGCATCAATCGGTTGATGATCGAAGGTGGTTCTTCCATCATTTCTTCATGTTTGAATTACACTGGAGATCATCCAATCCTCAATATCTTAGTCGTCACTGTCTCACCCTACATGGTCGGTGAAGGTCTCACAGTTAAAACCTCAAACATCGATTCTGTAAGCTGCTTTCCATCTTCGGGTGAACATTAATGTGATCTTGAAAATCTCTTTTGACTAATTGAATTTTTCGTGTCAACATCAACCAGAGATTATCACTCCTGCGACACATTCAGACCAAGATCTTAGGTAGTGATGCGATCTTTGCTTATACGTCTAGTAATCCTGAATGACCTTTATCATCTGAATTCTGAGTGGTATCAAATCAAGGTATCGGATTCATAAACTGACCCTCCTTGAATAGTACATAGGATTTGCATCTCCGTCCACCTTCATACATGTTTTGAAATGTTATGTAATAATCATTGTTTCTTGTATAAACTTCGCATACAACTTCCAGATGTGTTCAATTTACATATTTTTTTGCTTTGTAAAGAATTCCAAATTGACTATACATCGAGTTCTTGGATGACTAAGTACTAATCTTACTCCCCTGTGTTCGAGCGCTTCTACACAGCTTTCTGCATGAAAGGTGCCATCTTAGAACTAACACAGTTGCAAAAAAACCAACCTGAAAGATACTTTTTGAATCTCACATCTCTTGAAGTCATACCTCCCATAAAAGCAATAAAGAAATGAAATCATGACTAATTTTTTTACGACCAAAATGCAACAAACCCATAAACTTGCAAAAAAAAGGATACATACAAACCAAACCAAACCAAACCAAAAAAACTCTCCTCTACTATTTTGTTAAAAAAACTGGAGATAATCAAAAATCAAAGAGCAAAAGGAAAAGTGAAAGGATTCATAGATGAATCAAAGAGATTGTGAAAGAGAAAACAAATGAAAATAGGTTTTCAATAAAAAAATCTGCTTGGTCAAAGATACATATAACTGATGATGATTTTAGATCGATTGATTTTTGTTGATAGTTTATGTACCACCACCTGATCGTTCAACTGGAATTGATCTACTCCAAACAGCAGAAGCAGTCTATAAAAGAAAAAAAAAGTTTGGATCCAATAAGCTTCCGGATTTTGATATTCCAATCTCATTCCGAAAGAAAACAAAAACACAAACCTGTTCAGATTCTTTACCAGAACTTTCTTTAGCAAACGGTCCCACTGGATCAGGTCGTTCTTGATGTTCAACAGAACCACTTTGTTGTTGATCAGCGCTCAAAAACCTTTGTAATGTGTTAGACAAAGAAACTTCTTTGGTAGCAGATGCGATTTCCACTAAATCGATCCCCATTTTTCAAAATAAAAGTCAGGATCCTTTCTTTGATAAGTAAATACACAAAACAGTCGGGGGGAAAACCACTTACAGAAATCTGAGAAATCGATCAAACCCGGTTGATTGAGTTGTGCTTCAGAAACAAGGGTTTCTACAGTTCCCTATTCCAACAAACCGCAAAAAAACCATACACTTCAATATCCAAAGAATAATACCTCGTTAATTACATGTCTGTTTAGCAAAGAACTCACCTTGGGTACGTTTCCATAATTCAAGTGTTTGAGCGCTTTTTCTAAATCATCAGGTGAAATCATTCCATCACCATTCGAATCTGTATCTGCGAATTCTTTTCTTAATTGGTTCAATTCCTTAGGACTAAACATTGCTCGAGCTATAAATGATTGGTGGAAGCAAGAATTGAAAGGAGATAATAACATAAATCAACCTAAAAGAACTTTGTCTCGAGAGAAAATCTTCATAAAGAAATCAAGTACTCACAAAAGATTTGTCCTTCATCTCGAGTTTGTTTCTTCAATAATCCTCTTCTGACATCCGAAAGACTAAGCCAAGTCTTAGACCTAGGTAAACCCATCGATAACAAAAAGTCTCTAGAACTTTCAAAATATTGTTCTTTCTGTAAATGATTCCAACCTAATTCTTCGGCCATGATATCAATCACTCTAGGTAAGACTTCTAATGAAGCTTGGGCATTCAAAAATGATAATCTAGTTCTTCTTGCGATGATATCAATTGGCGTCACTGCATATTCATTTCTGACAGCATATCTTACTTCTTCTTCCAAGTATGGATATGATGGATCAAGTCGTTTTCCATGTACTGGCCATCGGTTTCCCGTCGGTTCGGCTAATGCACAAACTGACCATGCTCGATCTCCATAGTTATCAGTAAGATGTTTGGCTACTTCACTTTCAAGTCCGAAATCTTGAATCAATTTAATATAAAGTGTTTTGTGCCAACCATGAGCACCGATGAGTTGAAGATGAGTGGTAATACAAGGTCCGTTCGGTTTCAAGTTGAAGGCGTCAATAGCTGCATCTACAGTTTCTTCTGCCATGGCACGGTAAGTGGTCCATTTACCACCTGCGATCGTCAAAAGGCCTGAGGGTGAAACATTGATCATATGATTTCGTACCAACGATTGACTATCTTTGGCAGCTGGGTTTCGTACAAGTGGTCTAAGTCCACACCAAGCCGATAAAACATCTCCACGACGAACTTTGAGCTCTGGACTGAGATAATTTCGTACTTCTCCAAGTACCCATTGGATTTCTTCTTCCTTGGGTAAAGGATCTTGTTGGACTGGAGCAGGTGAATCAGTTGTACCTGCAATGGCGTTACCTTGCCAAGGTAAGAAGAAAATCACTCGACCATCTGAAGTCTCAGGATCGATGAGTCCCATGTGAGAGGGTGCATAATAAGATGGGAGAGTGATATGGACTCCTGAGGAGGGAGCCACAATGTTCTCAATTGTCGGATCGTCCAACTTTCGAATACCGTCGCAAAATGGCCCGGTGGCATTGATGATCCCTTTGGCCCGTATATTGAATTCCTCGCCAGTCACCTGGTCCTTAATTCGTGCACCACACAATACGCCCGGACTTTCAGTTGAGCCTTTGGGCTTGACGTCGGCTCTTTCTGGTACCTTGTGTACTGTGATCCGTCCATGAAAGCAATGAAGCGTTGGTATGGTAGAGATAACAGCTTCAGAGCATCACTTACATTCAACCACTTCCATATGGTTTGCCACCACGGCTCCCTGATGAACTGCTGACATGACAAGAGCCATGTTCATTCTTGAGTCATTATGAGAGCCTAACCTCAAACAATTTAGACAGGGTGAAACGTCAGTGATTGACTCTTAGCAAAGATGGGTCCAAAGAACATTGTTCTACCGAAAGAAACTGACTA
>MWRK01010435.1:0-12576 GCA_002157035.1 Melampsora medusae f. sp. deltoidis
ACGAAAACGGGTGTTGGCGGTACAAAAAACACGCAGTAGCTTTCCATAGCCGAGTCGTGTCTCTGTTTCATTTTCTTCCTTCCTCGCTTTCCTCCATCTCTTCGCACCACTAATTTTGCGCTTCACCCAGTAGAACAGGCACGGCTTGGGAGCACGAGGGCAATCACCGGAGGCCCCCTCCCCCCCATTGTTTCCTCTTCGCTCAGTATCTCAGATTGTAGTTTGTTTTCGCCTGTAGCTGCCTACCCGTCTCACGGAGGGTCTCTGGGTTTTCCCTTGTCATCATTTCTTGTGTCTCTTGTTATTTGTGTCTCTTTGTTATTTCCTCGAAGTCCTCCCCAAGGGGCATCTTTCTCGTGTTGGAATTCCAAAGAATGCGCTAGCCCCGGCTAGCGCGGCTTAGCCTAGAACATGCTTGCGCGCGAAAGCGCACCAGAAGGTATCGGGCACAGCCCGTTACAATTGAGCAACACATCCCTCATTATCTACAATTTGGTTTGCCAAGACAATCTGGATGAAGGTATGATACCATGGGTTTACCTTTGTTTTTTATATCAAGTTCAATGTTTACTTTCACTCTATTCAATTGTGTGAACAAACCCATAAAAAGTTGATGGAAATGATGTCAGCAATTTGATCATTGTAAGATTAAGTAAGCATGGTTGTAGTGTATGGTCACAAGCCAGATATTGTGACAGAAACCAGCAAAAGTGTTGTAATTTCATGAAGTGGAGGGAGAATCACTTACTTTTTTTTCTCATCATCAAGCTTTTTTCGATTTTCTTGTTTCCCTTGAGCAAGGTCAATCTGACAACCGGAATAATCAAGCAAATAAGTCCCTTGTTGGTTTTTTGAACAAAGTCATTTGGGTATATTTTTAGGCGTGAAGAGACTTACAGCCAAGTACACCTGTTGACCTTATGGTAAAACAGGATCATGATGTCAGCAAGTGTTTACGGGGACACTGCAATTTTTATGAGATTCAAATTCATCACCTACCCACTAGTTTTAAAACTTTGTTAGCAGTCTACCAGTCACAAAACAATAGAATGATCAGCTAAACATCCAAATCGAAACGCGAGTCCCTGTGTTGTGATCTGGGACCACATCAGAAATGCAAGTGTTGCTGAATACTCACCATCCCTACTTCAAGCGCGTTTTTAATTTCTTTATTCTTCGTTTGCTAATCACACCACATAAAGTTGTCAGGGTCAACAAGGTCGACATGGGTAGCACTACTTATCTTAAATAGATCAAGATGATACTCACGTTGATTGTCTTTACAAATCCTGGCTTCTCGTTATCACTTGAAACTTTTGCCATTGTCTTCAGATTTGCCAAATCAGTCTTAGACACAGCTGCTAGTTTTTCTGGGGGTCCGATTTCCAACTGCGGATCAAATACGAGGCCGAAGGGCTGCATAAAGACCAACACGGCGTTTTGTAGTGAATTCCCTGCGACTCCGTCGGATATCTGAAATCGAGGAGATTTTTAAAGTTTCAACCTTCAGATCATGTCTACTCCTTCCACTCTTTGCACCGATTCAGAGTGGTTTGCACAGATTGCAATATTCAACTCACCTGGAACTCTTCGTATTTCCTGAACTTGAAGTTGGGGTTATCGGGGTTATTATTTTTTCTCCTGGTCAAATCATGAAAACCCGGAGCCTCTTCTGTAACTATACCGGGAATAGCCAAAGACCATGCTTGTGAAATTATAAAAGCGGCCACAAAAAAGAAGCGTCCGGCGCATACATGTGACATTCTAATGATGTGAATCGAAATCAGAGAGGACAGTTATTCACTTTTCGAAAGAAGATGAAGTCGATAAGAGATTACGTTATTGGAAACGTGAAAATGAAATGATTAGGATTATTATGTAATGGAGCAAAGAGGAAATTATGGTGTTGTGAACGTGCAAATGAGACGAGAGTGGTGAGTGGTGAGTGACCGGATCAAACAACTTCCTAGCTGGGCCTATATATGTATGTGGAAGCTGAGCCTTGATCACTCAGTGTGCTTCATCGGAGAAGGTTTCCAAAAGTCGGAGAGACGCAACATGCTGATTGTGAATTGGTGCATCGGTAAGCTTACTGAGCCCGTACATCGGCAACGTGAGCAGGTTGTGGACAATTCCGTTTAATACGACTCTCTCTTTCCTTGCACATCAATTGTATACCACCCTGCACCGGTTGTTGACCTTCGGCTTCTTGAGCAGTCGGTTCTGCAAAATTCGATGAAACCTTCCGACGCTTTATAAGGCCGGATTCCCCGATACTCAAGTAATGAATGCGAAAAGCTTAGATACGCTCACATCCAACCAGCCGAGATCTACACGACGGAGGCCCCCGCCATCACTCCTATAACACCCTCGCCCAACACTTCCTTCTTTACCGACTCAAATCAACCAAACACAGATACCGCTGCAATACCCTCAACAAACATCCTCCAACACTCTCACCTCGAATCAAGTCATTCGACACACTCTCCGACACCGACTCCTACCGAATCACCAACCAAACCCTCAATCCTCGACACCAGAATGCCCGTTGACACCCAAAGTAATTGCCATTCAAGGACATCTTTGTCTGGAGATTCAAGGCTTCCATATTTCCAGTGATGAAGGTAAGACACTGAGGTAAGATTGATTGTGAAGGTGTGCATGTGATGCTCTTCCACATCCTTTGGCTAGGAAGGCTTCCCTGTATGACACTGTTCTTCCTTGATCCTGCTTACCTTATGTCAATGGTCACGCCAAATCACTTCAGCGATGTCTTTTTTAGCGTTTGCTTCAATTGATCTCACTTAAGATGTATAAACAAGCTGTATGGGCTACTTGCCAAATAGAAGGCATTTATACCCCACTGCTACATTCGTCAGTTGGGCCCTGCGCAACCCGATTATTGAAAGACTTAACGCAGAACATTCAGATAGACCTTAGCGATGATTTGACTTGAGTGTGTGCCACATAATCTGGTGCTAGATAGCAGCGCGCTACTTGGCATTGCTTGGTCAAGACATATACATAGTCAATGTCAAAAAATATAAATAATATGTATGTACTGGGATTGAAGGTGTGCATGAAAAAGGCAAAAGTATGATGGAAGGAGGAAATGGATTATAAAAGGAGCTCGCACGAATCAAAACAAGCTGGTCGTAACTATGAAAGGGATGTGACTAGAAATGTTGCATGAAGTATGTAATGAGCACAACTATGTCATTACGGAACCTACTGAAAATGCTCAGTGGTCCGAACTCCGGTAGCAATTAGGGTCGGTGCTGAGAGGGTGACGAGGGTGCGAAAATACCACCCATGAGCCATCCAAGCGATAGGAGACCAAGCAATTTATAGAGGCCTTGACGTTCTTCACCACTCAATGGCCGGTCCTCAAATTCAAATTTCGTATCCTGATGGCTTGGAGGTTTGCCTCCTAGAGAAGACGAAGGCCATAAATCTTGAAATTGCGACATCACACCAGAAAGAGCCGGGAGAAAGGAAGCACTGTTCTCCGCATTTGATGATGAAAGTGGTTCATCTTTGGTTCCAGTACCAATTGTCGGACCTCCTTCTGGTAAGGTGCTGGGGTGAGATGCAGTCGAGAACTCAAGAGCGCCTGAGGTACCTTGGACCTGCTTGATCTCGGGCGCATGGGATTGAAGGTGAGAGTCATAATTGTCAGGAATGAACGGCTGATCGATTGTCGAAACCGATCAAACCAATCAGCATGGCTAAAATGTATAGTTGTAGGGAAGGGAAATTCTAGTGGGAAATCTCACGACAGCTGTGCCTTCAATTTCTTTCAAAGGGGTAATAGGCAAGTTGACAGACGCCGGCCAGATCTCAGCATGATGTCCTTTGCTCTGTTCGTTCGAAACAGGTGATCCAAGTGCGGAAGAAGTTTCGGCGATTGCTTCAGCCTTATCAATTTTTGTCAACACAGGAACATCTTTTTCCACCTCGTCCGTGACACGAGCCACCATCGGTGCGGGAGAACTAATCTTGATTGCCATGGGACCCGGTTTCTGATCCTTCTTGGTAGAGATCGAACGAACTTGTGATGTTATTTGGACGGCACTGGTACGCTGCTGCTCGTCTTCCAAAATCTTGGAGATCAAAGCCGACTTTGTCCTGTGCTTTGCTCCACTGCGCGTATGTGGAGATGACCGGGACGAATGAAAGTGCGCCAAATTCACAACGTAAGAACATTCGTACTGTTATCCAATTGATTATCTCAATAATAAAGTGGATAGGTGACTGACGTAGTAATTCCTCGCTTCTTTAATTCCTCTCGCAGCTCGTTCACCGTCTTCCGCTCGAAGTCTGTCCTGGACAATAGCGTTTGGGAAACAAAGGACCGTTTAGACAATTGGGAAGAGGCCGAAGAGAGGTTGATAGTTTTCAGGATTTGAGAAGTGCGAGGCGACGTCTTCAATCGATTGGAAAGCATTTCCGATATAGTAGTATGGTAGGCGGAGTTATATCAAGTGTACGTTGTCCGTTGTCGATAAGATGCAATTCCCTTCCTGAGCATCCTCTCTGCCGGTCAGACCACGGTGCTGGATGTCACTGAGAGGTGACACAGGTGCAATGTCACGTATATGTCAGCTACGTGACTTAGACTGTGAAGGATGTCTTAGGTGTTGACAGCTTAGTAATGGTTTGGTTGACAGTGGACACATAAGCCTTGACAGGTATGCCCCAGGAAGGGTCGACAAGAATCCAAGATTGCTCAGCCAAACGGTCACACACATCGACATCAACCTCTCAGCTTGATCTTTACCAACAATGAACGCGTTTGAAGCCATGAAAGCGGGCGCGAGCTCTCGCAAAACCACGGACGCACCTTCCAATCCTACTATCTTGCCATCCGCCTTGCCATGGGTCGAAAAATATCGACCTAAGAACATCGAAAGCGTCGAGGGTCAAGATGCGACAACGCGTGTCTTGGCCAAAACATTGCATCGAGCTGATGTTAGTTCGTTGATCTCGCTTACTTCTTGTTTTTCGCCTCATTGTGTTACTCAAAACCATCCTGACCAATTTGGCCTTTTGTGCTGCTTTCGATGTAGTTACCGCACATGCTATTTTACGGTCCACCTGGGACTGGTAAGACTTCCACCATATTGGCACTTGCACGTGAACTTTTCGGGTATTGTCTTTTCCTTTGTTGAAAAGAATATGCCCCATTTCTACGCGCTGCTCTACTTGAATATTGACATTCGCGCACGAATTTCGACTCGAACTTCGAGTCATTCATCAGACCAGAACTAATGAAATCGCGTGTTCTGGAATTGAATGCCTCTGACGAACGGGGAATCTCAGTCGTAAGAGACAAGATCAAAAGTTTTGCCAAGGTTTCAATCAGCCCGGCCACCAAGTAAGTGAAATCATCATGCTGAAGCCTGTGCAAGTCACTAACATCGCGGTTTATCAGCGCCTATCCCTGTCCGCCTTTCAAAATCATCATCCTTGACGAAGCAGACTCAATGACTCAAGATGCGCAGTCAGCACTCCGTCGGATCATGGAGAGCTACTCAAAAATCACTCGGTTCTGTCTTATTTGTAATTATGTAACACGGTAAGTTGCTTTGAAAACCCAGCAATTAACTAGGACAACACGGCCCGATCTAGTCTGAAGAACTCACCTTATCACATCCCTACCATTTCTAGAATAATCGAACCTATCGTATCCAGGTGTAGCAAGTTTCGATTCACCCCTTTATCTTCTACAGATACCCTATCAAGATTAAACGAGATTTGCAGGTTGGAAAATGTGAAAGTTGCGGAGCCCGTATTGGCATCACTCATCAAAGTCTCTGATGGCGATTTGCGTCGATCAATCACCTTTCTTCAGTCGGCATCTAAATTAAGGAATGGAAGCTCTGCAGATGATGGGGCAGGTGAAATTACTCAAGAAGACGTGGAAGAGATTGGAGGTGTCATTCCTGATTCTGAAATCCGCAAGTTGATGAAAACAATGGGAATTGACGTTGAGGCTGATGGTGATGTGACAATGGCTGATGGAAATGCTCGGGGCAAGGCACGACAGACGCCATTCGAAAAAGTTGCTGAAGCGGTGGAGCTGCTCATGCGTCAAGGGTATAGCTCAGTGCAGCTGATAAGCCAAGTAAGCATGGTGCTTGTTATCATCTCGTATCTACATAATGAATGAAGCTCATATATCCACCTTTCTGTTGATCTTAGCTGCATGATTTAATCTTGCTGGATACGCTGATCCCTCCCCGGTGTAAGACTACCATTTCCATCGCTCTCGGTGAAACAGATAAGCGATTAAACGATGGAGCTGAAGAAGAGCTCCAAGTGCTATCCCTATGCCTGAAAATCTGGAAAGCAATGCAGTCATCATGATTTGATTTGTAACGCTTCTACTGCTAACTTGCGCTGCGAGTTCCAGCCGAGGTTCTTTCATACCAACATCAAAGGAACTAGCAACCAGCTGGTCCCAAGTCTCGGGGCAAGAGTATCAGGAATTATCATGCACTCTTTCAGGAGGTTCTAGCAACACGAGTCATTGCGCTTAACTGTGAAAGGCTTCCTACGAGCTTTATGGATTCACTCGATTAGAAACAATATAAATGCTCCTGCTTAGTCCATCGTAATGAAGATAAGCTGCTCTCTGAGAAGATTCAACCCTGAGGCTAAATTAACATGGGATACGAGGACTGTGAGGAGATTGAATTCGGACAATACAGACAATGTTCGCCTTTGACGGTTCCAAGTGAATAGACAACTCTTAAATCTTGATGCGCCTCGAAGCAATGTTGGATTCGGAAACATGTGTTTTACATGCAAAACTTTGTTCTCATCACCTATTGACATCGGTCTCATCTTTGCTGTGTATTGCAACCTTCCAATGAACGATTCTTTTGTTCAAAAGGCTAGATCCTCCGACTTGCTCATCGTGCTACAGCAGAGTAAACGGTCCCCATCTTTAAAAAGCGGCAGACCGGATTTAGAGTCTCGACCACGAGTCTTAAATACATGTAAAACGTCATGTCACCCTTGAACCAAACGGAGTCCCTCCTAGCGGCGGCGAGGCGTCAAGCCCCTCCGGACCGGTGAGGAACTCAGCACGAGGAACTCCATTTGAGTTTATGTCAACCTATACGAGTATCCTCGAGTATCTTATCGATCCTTTTGAATCTTGTATGATGTACATGATAATTGACAACAAACTGTTCATTTGATCTCACCTTTTTTAGGTAAGATCCTTACTCAAGAGACAAAGGGCAAAATCTTATAGACGTCATGTTGCTGTGTACATTGAGCTGATAAGTGTTCTCGAACTTCGGGAAATCCCTCAGCATCTCATTTATTTATTTTTATCCGATCATCTCCAGATCTGCCTTAACCTCTACGGCAGAGTTCCGAAACTGGAACGATCTTCAAAATTTCGAATTTCTGACGGCAATTTTGATCAAAGTTTGTGGCGCCCATTGAAACTGCTTCACGTTTCATTTTCATTTGATTTTTGTCTTGCCATGCTATCATGTATGACCATGTCCGAGATCGAACTCATAGAGATCAGAAAAATAAATGTAGGAGATACAAGAGGAAGTGAGATATAGAAGACGAGCTACTCGGTGCTTATCCGGACAAGTCACGTAATTTGTTGTAAAGAGTCGCGGAAAATTCAGAAAATGGTCACTATCAAATGGTAAGACTGCAAATGTATGCAGCCAAAGATGGAGAAGAAAAGTTGTATCACCGAGCTGCTCAGACTCCAGAGTCATGACTCATGTGCATATGGCTTCCCTCTAGAAGAAGTTGAGAAAACCTAATTCCCTACAAACACAACTAAGCCCCACGCTGGCTTGCCCACAAGACTAAAGAAGCCCCCGCTGGCGTTCCCGCAAGACTAAGAAGCCCCTGCTGGCTTGCACGCAAGCTCCGAAGCGCAGACTTTGGTGAGTTTAATTTTCTTAGCCCAAATTAATTCGTACATATATAAATTCTTCATTGTTTCTCTGTTTTATCCCTAGCTCATTCGCCTCTCCCAAGTCTTCAATAATCGTGTCCAGCATGTGGTATGTAGACGCGCGCTCGCCAGAAGAGTTATACAAACCCATACGGTCGATCAATCTTGTGCCGCTTCAACTGAGCCATCGAGTTGGGTCATTTCCTGCGTATGTGGTACACCTAGAGCAGCCTAGATCCGCAACCATTCAGATAAGGCATCAGACTCTGACAGACCTGAATTGATCGGGAGTCTCACATTTTATTTCCGTAAATGATAGTGATCAATCAATCGACCCTCATTCTCTCCAGCTTTGCGTGTCAAGATGTGCGACATCCCTTCTTGAAGAAATAGCAAAATATTGTATACAATTTTCGATCAATCCTGGAAGCCTACGTCACTGAACGACATTTCTTTCGGGGCCTTAACCCTTTGCGGAGATACGTTAGGAATCTGATTCAAACGATTGGTCAGTCATTTGAAATGTGAAAAGTGCAAGAAAATTATATCAATGTCGTGCAGGTGTCGAGTTTCTGATACCCATGGTCAAGGTAATTCACTTTCTCGATGATTTATCCCCTTCCACCTTAAGTGTTGAAACTTTGCGTCAAATTTTGGAACCATACCTGTTTCAGTCATTCCACCGGGAAAGATAGCCCATATTCCATCGGTGGGTCGGGATCACCCCGAGTCGGTGCAATCGGAATAGACGGATGCCATAGTTCATCTTCATGAGAACCGCTTGAATCCGACCGATAGGTATTCGCCTATTATCGGGTTCAATTTTTCTATATAATCCTTGCCGGTTGTTGGAAAAGACATTAAAGGTGTAAACTATTTATCTCCTCATTCTAAAGTAGTATATTCTCATCTGTCTTCGCGTAAATATTATAATGGATGTTTCAGGGTAAATGATAAATCTATCTGGCGAATGGTTCAATTTTTTTGAGTCTGACACTAATCTCTGATCTTGTTACTTGATTGTGATGGTTCCTTTTTTGTTCTGAATTGTCGACCAGATTTCGTAAAGCAGGCCACGAGGCCGTTGAGAAGTGCATTATCAGAATCTTATACCATCATCAATCCATCTTTCTTACATTTCTGTAACCTTTTTGATTTGTTCTCTGGGAATAGGATCGCAGAATATTATGAAAGATTAGGAAATTTACCAGTGGCTTCTTTATCCGAACCAGGAGATGTGAAAGACTTAGTTTCAGGTATGATTTTGACTTCTCTGGCTCTTTTACTTTGCTTAATGACCTGTGCTGGGATGCTGATCATTTTGAATCATGCGGGTCTCTTTTTGAAAACCAGGGAAACCTCCTTTGAAAGGTGTACCTTTTGATGAGATATCTGATGACTTTGAGAAGATAATCTTACCTGGGTATGTCGTGAACTTCTCGCCAATTTCCCATATATTACTGACAGATGATCTTTCCTTAGGATCACACATTGGCAGGTATAAGCATTTTCCAGTCCTGATTCCAGAGATCATCTACCCTCATAGTTGTTCATCACTCATGATTTGAAAACCACCTATCATTTTTATAGCATCCATCATTTTTTGCATTATATCCAGCAAACTCGACTTTCGAATCTATTATTGCAGACATGTACTCTGCAGCGGTCAATAACCCTGGATTCAACGTCAGTATCTCAATTTTCCATCATGAGTACGTTGATCGAGAGGCTGAAATTTAAAATCCATATCGTCAAAGTGGTCTTGCTCTCCAATCACAAGTCAGTTTGATGACCCGTTCATAATGTGACGGTGGTATCTGACGCCTTGGATTTTTACGTGTTTGCTTGACTACATCAACAGCCGACCTTGAGGTGGTAATGATGGATTGGGTCGCCGAGCTATTAGGGCTTGGTGATATCTACAAGTCAGCTTCTAAGAAAGGAGGCGGCACAATAGTGGTGAGTTGATTTCTTTGTGCAGATTGCAACAAGACACAGCAGATATTGAGAAAACTCTATGGCTCATTTTCTAGGGCACTGCTTCAGAAGCTTGCTTGACTGTAGCAATAGCAGCAAGAGAAAGGACTTTGAGATACGAAAGTTCCAGGATGTTTCCAAAAGTAAAACAATTACGTCTTTCAAACTTGAATGATATCGAGGTGCCACCGGTAGCCGGAAGAGTCCATCTGACAGCGAGTGAACGCTCTGAGTTCACCGGTAAATTGGTGATGTACGGAACCAGCGAGACTCATAGCATGGGAGAAAAGTCAGCTCTCGTACTTGGTCTTCGATGGAGATCTTTACCAGTCAAGAGTCAAGATGGATGGAGCTTGAGAGGAGAAACCTTGCGTCGGGCTCTGGAGGAGGATGTTGCCAATGGATTGATTCCGTGCATGCTAGGTACATAAATCCCATAAATATCCAAGAGCACGCATTGTATCAGAATCTCACGCCATCGTTCCGAATCACTTCAATAGTTGCAACTCTAGGTACCACGAACGCAGGCGCGATGGATTCTCTTGATGAATTAGTTGAGGTTGCAAAAGATTATCCAACTTTATGGGTTCATGTGGACGCTGCTTGGGCAGGAGTATATCTGAGTTTACCAGAATATAGATCGAGTCTACACCTAGATACAATCAATCAAGATCTCCAGTTTACCTCACTTTCGGGAACACAATGCGACGAAATCTGGTCTGAGGAAGTTCAAAACATACTTAAGACTCCTCCTGGTGTTGTGAATAGTTTTTGTACAAACTTTCATAAATCTGGATTGGTTTCGTTTGATTGCAGTACTTTCTTCATCAGGGATAGGAGCTCCTTGACGGAGGCTCTTGAGCTTACACCTCATTATCTGAAATCTAAGGAAGGAGATTCAAGTAAGTCTTATAGTTTCTTTATATTCTGTTGGGCGATCTTGAGTCTATGTTGATAACACCCTATGTACATCATCTGTCTTGGGAATCACTCCATCCACAGATGTCAATCTCGATTTTCGGAATTGGGGAATTCCTTTAGGACGCCGTTTTAGATCTTTAAAACTTTACTTTGTTTTGAGATCTTTTGGTGTAGAAGGATTTCAAAGTGAATTACGACGTACCGTGGATTTAACCAATTATTTCGGAAAGTTGATAAAACAACACGATTGGTTCGAAACCGTTCAAGATAATTCCTTGGCACTTGCGATCTTTAGGATGAAACCACCTCAAGGATACTTGGACATGGACCGATCTATTAATTCAAATCAAAAGAATTCTCAGCCTGACTTAATCATCGATGCTCTTAATCAAAGACTTGGATCATTAGTACAGGCCACTAACAAGATCAGTCTCACTTCAACAATTTTGGATGGCAAATTTTGCTTTCGTCTCGCAATTGGTAGGATGTCACAAAAATCTCATATTGATGAAGCCTTTAAATTGTTTGACGATTGTTTAGAAACTTTAAAACTTGAATTAAAACTTGATGGACTACTTTCCAGGATTGAGATCAATGGGGGTCTTGATGAACTTGATTTGATGGGGATATCAGAGAAATGACTCTAAAGTTCTTGTTGATATTCAAACCATTTGATAGGCTCAAACACACGTATATAAGGGCTCGACGTAGCTCATTGAAATCATCTTACCGCTGAGGATGCCATAGTGTTTCTTGCTGATAAAGCACTCTTTCTTACTATTTTTTGTGGCTTAAACTTACATACTCCTGAAAGATGTGATTATTAAACTTGATTTGCCTTTATACACGAATGCGATATTCGCGCAATTATCTCAATATAGTGCATATCAGCAGTACATGTATGAAATGCACTGATAGATAGAGATGTGGGGTTGATGAGGTGTAGATTGTGTTCAGCTTGACTCAAGTCCCCTGCGAGATCGGTACTCCCAAGTCAGACGATGGGTGGGCTAGCTCAACGCAAGCCCCACAGAGCCCCACCAACCCCGCGCGTCCCCTTAAATGACTGTAACTTACCCCGCTTGATCTCGATTCTCAGACCCCTGGCATATTTGGCTCTATTTAGCCCTTCCCCATGGTATTTCTACATGGCATTGTGCTTCGTACACTAGAAAGTAGGACTATGACCTCGCCTTACTCCTTGAAGTCAATACAAGCTGTCATTTCTCCTTGAAGGCAGGCACTGGGACCATCAAGCCTGGGAGAAACCCAGGTGAGCGTAGGACCCCAGCTCAAAGCTGGCTCTTTGAGAGCTTGGTTAAGAGCTTGGAAGGACATTACCCTTTGTATTTTTGGGCATCTTTGCTTTTGAAATAAATCACTTGATTACACGCAATACGTATTCATATCAAGTAGGCAGCCTAACGTTTTTTATTCCAGTTTACCAACAGGAAAGGTGGTGGCAGCCTCGGGCTGTGTAACCCCGTGGTGGGACTTTTGGCTTCATACAAACACCACTCGGCAGCTCGGGGCCATCGCCGTTGCAGCATTGATGATGACTCAAATCAGGCTCGCTTGATTTGGTGCCACGCTTGGCCGATAACTTGATTTCAAAGTTGTACGGACGAGACTTGTGCTGAGTTAAGGGCTGTGAGTGTTGTGACTGGCGCAAGGTGGATAACAGATATCCTCGTGATGTGTATCATCTCGTTTCTAAATTGATGACTCTGCATTGCCAA
>KZ137046.1:0-10143 GCA_002157035.1 Melampsora medusae f. sp. deltoidis
AGTTACATAAATTATGATTGCTCATGAACAGGAGGTTTGCACAAAATGATCAGATTTAGCTTGGAGTAATGTTGTCTCATACATGCATTGATTAAGCATTGAATAAGCCTCAAGTGCCGTCAAAGGATGTCTCTGGCATACATGTTGTGAATGAAGAAAGGTCTTATCATGGGTGCAAGTTTGAGAATGAGGAAAGTTGGAGAAATCTTAGCCCTGGCCTAGTGCCAAGCCACTGTGGACCCAGGCTTCAAAGTGTGGGTTAACTGTAGCTAATCCACCTTTAGCCCCAACAACTGTGGGATTTGCCACTAGATTAGTTGACCCTGGCTAAAGATTGTTAAATTAGGGTTAGCTAATCCCAAATTTAACGCAAACAATTGCGGATGCTCTAAGTCCCTTGCTTCAGCCTCGGGCCTTTGGCAAGGGACTCTGTTAAGTTTGACCCAAGCCCCGGATGTGACCAGAGCAATATGCTCTGCTCAGGACTTTTCTACATTTGGAGCGCGGTGCACATGGTCCGCTCTGGGTAGCAAAGGTTTGAGTGGATGCCAGAACCGCTCTGCTAGCGGATTGGTTGTGGTGTTGCCAGTGGAGGTCATTTGCCTGAAAAAAACAGTCCATTGTAAGTCAGGTGGTGGGGGTGTTTTTTGGGAAGCCAGGTGCAGAAACCATCAGGTGGGACGCGCCAAAATGGCAGAGGGCGTGAGGAGCGCGCCTTTGGGTAAAAACACATAGAAAACTAGAAAAATTCTTTTCAAAGATGGAAATCAAGGCTTTTAATAGATGCTTGGACATGGTTGAACACAGAATTTATGGGCCACACTGACAGGAAAGACCAGCTTTGAAGCCTTCCTGAGCATCAGGTCCATCAAGGTCCGTTATCTGAGTTGCTTTCAAGCCTTGGATCTTGACTTGCTGCAACTGAACAACTTGTTTTTGATAGGATTGGCTTGCAAGAAAGTCTTATTGAGACTTGTGAGATCATCTTTAGTGTATAGAATCCATTCGGTTGCAATTTTTGGTCTTAAATTGCACCTGTGATGTTGGCAAAACAACATTTACTCTCATCTTATGAATGGGCGCGCCACTCCCTATTTTCGAAATGTTTTGGCGCACCTGACGCGACTGAGCGGGCGCGTCCATTGGCACGCCAAATGCGCCGCGCTCACCACCTGAGCTGTAAGCCCCTCTGCGAGGGCGCGACAAACGCGTGAGAGGGGCTTAGTTAAGCTTAACACAGGCATATGATGAACAAAAGTCCTCGCTGGATGTTCACCTCATACCAAAGTTACACAATTTTTAAGCAAATCAAATCAGCAAAAGCCCCAACTAGAGTTGAAAAGATGTATCGGATGGTTTTATTGCCACATTCTTCAAAGTCGAAACTACTGACAGCCTTTTAAGTCTATGACAATGATAAGAGGAAACTTTGGTGCCTCCTCTCACCAAGGCCTGAATTCCCAGTTCATCTCTGATTTGGTTTGATGGAAGATCTCAATTGAGATCTTCTAGCACAAATGTTGATTCATCATGTGCTATCCACAGCCATGTCCGTTGTGCTCATGCAGCAGCTAACATTGGTGCAGTAAACTAACAAGGAAAGCTATCAGGCGGAGTTGTAACGATATGAGGTACATAATTCTCACGCTGATGTTGATACCTTGAACTATGTGGGCGATATTGATCAACTTCTCAAACAAAACTGACGACTTGAGCTCATTTATTGGACTATCACGGACTATCACACATCGATGTGAGCTATCAGTGTGGCTCCTATACGAGGTACTTGCAATTTACAACACTTGAGTCTTCGAACACATAATTCTACTTGAAACCCAAATCCTTCCTCCCATAGCCATAGACTTTTGGCAAATTTATACAAAACACTTGCAGTCAAGTTGAATGACCACACATCTGACTACGCTCATTCCATTAAGAGGTATGGGATTTTGTTGAAACCGTATTGAGCTTTCTCGAACGCTCTGAGGTCAATCCCATTACGTATTTCAACTCGAATGTTGAAATTGAATCTCGAAAGCAACTCTACTAAGACTTTGATCATGGTTTCTGAGATGGCTGGCAATTCCGCTGAAGGGGACGAGGATGTCAAAACAATGAAGGACTCTTCAGAATCCTGTGAGATCCATAAAAAATGAAGGTGATGATCAGTGCTTACCTTGGTTTATCTCGGACATCTCTGGACCAAACATCGCAGTCACCAGATTGTATGACTTCAACACAGAATTTAGGATCCCAATGGTTGCCTTTATCGGCCCATTCTACAAAACAAATCGCATATCGAAATAAGTTCTATGCTGATTGACCCACATTACGTAACTCCAAAAGACTCACTAAAGAAGACGCAGTAGGTGCATGAGTTGAAGGAGTCATTTTTTCAAACTTCTTTTTTAAATCCGTCAAATTCTTGGAGATTCCAATCAATTCAGAGCCGATCCTTTGTGCCACCTTCTCATTGTCTTCAGGAATCTGATTAATGCGAGAATAGCTGGATATTTTATATTCGTGGCTCTGAACAGCTACTTGAGCATCTCCGAGGGACGAGCCGACCTGGGTTATGAAGCCACTGATACAAATTGTCATAACATCATATCAGTACGGCGTGGAAGCGTGTCAGAAAGAAATATAAGTGGTCGGAATCGATCAAAGCTTGGGAAAGAAGAATATTATGATGTACCGGTCAGTCGCTCCAGAAGAGGCTAAGACGTAAGCTATGAGAAAGAAAAGTCAGGACTTCAGTCTACTCAAATTACAATCCGATCAGATCTCAATTAAAGCTCACAACTAATGCTAAACGCCAGGGTAAGTGTTCTCAAAAGGATAGTCATGTTGTATGATTCAATGAAGGATACCGAGAGGAGTGTGATGTCTGAAAGAGAGAGTGCCAGGCGTGTTCAACAAGAGCCTTCTGTCGTTATATATCCTGCGAGTGGTTGAGGGTGGACAGCGGACAGAGAAAGATCTCCCTTGCTCATCTATCATCATATATCCTGCAACGAGGCGCCATCACGTGTGACCTGGGCACATATGAACCCATCAAACCTGTTAAACCCTTTGTAACCTTTCGCCCAGTGTGCAGCAAGTAAATTGAAGACTTCTTGTATCTTCCTGATATCATAAATCCAGTTTAGTTGGATTCGTGCACCATATGGCGGGGTCAATCACATAAGTAAAAAATGAGATCTCTATTCTATTCATCCTGTCGTCTTCAAGAACAGGTGCTCAAGAAGCCACTTCAAGGTGTGATCGTCTTCGAAGGCTGAATTCAGTGATAATCCGCATAGATTACATCTGCTTCTCCGAGATTTCGATATGTTGGCCTAACGCTTCAAGATTGATCACCGTCAGGGTTCCCTGTCAAAACAACAGGGAGAACTGAAAATGTTCGGATTGACTGTATTCAAACTTGGCTCTGAAATTTGAATACCCTCAATGTCCTATCTATAAGATGATAGTGAATATCTGTCTGATATGATTTTTCGAAAGGGAAAGATATAAAAGTGAAAAGGAAACAGTCGTTCGGCATCCACAATTTATTGTATAATGATGTTGGTCAGGTAAAAAGAGACGCGTCTTCTTCTAGTAAAAGAAGGTAATCATATGCTATAATCAGGTTCGGAGGGAACTGCGAAGTTAAGAACAGCAAAACTCCGATAGACACAGCATGTGTGAAAAACGCGTCAATGAAGATGGCTGAAATCGTCCTCGCGACGTCACGGCACATTTAACCATATGTATTCTCCTTTCTAGAAGCTCGCCCCTGAGTCCTAGTTGCAATTTCAGAAGTAATGGCAGCGGGCTTAGTTGGTCTCGCAAAGTTCTGATATGGCATTAATTCCCGAACATATAATTCAGCAAGAGGTCCGCCAGGGAACTCGATGTCTTCCAGTGCATAGACAAACTCCAAATCTACAGAAACGTTTCTGAATGGTCCTCAAACGTTTCGAAATATATCAAGTTTGAATTCCTGGACAAGTCGCTGTAGAATACTTGACTATGAGAACGATCGTACACGCAAGGTGGTGATCATGTTGTGCTCAGGAAGCCGGTATAGCCTCAAGATGTCTTCGACCGTTCGTGTAAAAAATCTTGGTGCGTGCGGATTCCAAATCACAAACACTTGCAAGTTAATTATTCCCGCAAGCTCCTCAGGCTCGGATTGTGGTCCACGAAACATTTCTAATACTACATTCAAGACTGCGCTTGAAACTTTGCATCATCCTTGAGACTCGTCTCAATGTACGCAAACTGTCTCGCCAAAAGTCGTATACATCTTAGTGCGCTCTTAAGCACCTGTGTATATCATTGAGCAAATCTTGTTTAGGTCACAATAGTGCTCTGCCCACCCCGTGTCCCGCTCATCTTCTAGAAAGTCCCGCTTCCAGAAACTGACGACAAGATTGTACTCCGAAGTCAAAAATTCAACGCAAATCTCTAGTGTGTCGTTTAGAAGGAGCCTTCAATCCTCGGCCTTCGCTTCCATTATCAGCTTTCGGCATCCCACACACCTCAACTTCAGCTAAATATAACCCTCATCCGGCTTTGTCTCATTGCATTCTCCGAAAATGCGATCACGAGGGCTTCTCTTGGGTCTCTCACTCACAATCCAAAGTCCCGTATCTATAGTGAGATCATCAATCTCTCCACCTGATCCGACCATGGGCCAATACAATCCCCAACATAGCTTATCTAGCCCTCCGACGTGTACAATATACCCAGTCACACTTCAAACTTGGCACGAATTGAAGATAGATGATTATATTCGAAACTTTCCTGGCGGTCGAGTGATAAAATTAGAAGATTTTACATTCTTGAACAAGGTCACAAACTTTGTTTGCGGTCTTGGGGAGAATTGTTTAGCAGGCCAGGTTCGTTCGAGACTCATTGATACGCTACCTATTCTACTGAGTCTGATTCAATGTAAAACTCTTTAGCAATGTAGCCCTTTTCAAGCTCAGCTTTGGTTTACACTCTACGGACTTCAGGAGTGGAATTTATACGTCAATTCCCTTTATGAAGCTGTCACGGCGGCCATCACCCAAGTTCGTGGTAAGTGACTTCACAAATTTGACATTTCGAATAGTGACCTTTTCTAATCATGAAGGACCTCGTTTGAAAAATGGGAACTACAGAGATTTCATCAGACATGATCAACGACTTGTAGGTTTTTTCTCTATCATTCTGTTTTGCGGATCATATAATCTTAAAGGGACATACTTGAGAGTACAACCAGAAGCTTGACAACCATCTTACCTTTTCTCTCTTCAAAACACAGCTTAGTCGACCCTGATGTGTCACACGAAAAAAACACTCATCTAGCAATCACGCTTACAGCAGTAGCAGCAACTGCATTACTTGGGTTTTTGATCGGATTTGCCGGTACATGGCTAGCTCCCGCTATGGGAGTCACCGTGGAAACGGCAGAGACTTCTGGTGGAGTGGCTGCATTCGGAGCTGCTGGTATTGTCAAGAGATCATTAGCAAAGCGGTCTTATGAGCCAGTCGACGGTGACACCACCTTTGCAAACGTATCACCAGACGAAATACAGAAGAGTGACGATGAACTAGCGAGTAATATGAACCGCTTAAGTCAGCTCCAGGCATCGATTGATCAAAAATATCGACTACGTATGATGCGCACTCAAGAAACTGGCAGTGAATTTACGATGACGACTGATTCAAGTGAGGAAGAGGAGATTATCTCGATGCAAAAGACCATTAGGGATAGCATCATAAAGGATTCAGCATGGGCAAATTGGATGAGACAACTTTCCAAAGACCAAGACCAGCACGAAAGTATAACCACAAAGCTTGAGCTACCAAAGGTTCAACCTGCTGAAGAGGAGCTGTCTTTCACAACTAGTCATTTGAAGCGACGCTCAGCACCTCAATCAATACCACGAGATCACTTTGGAACGGTAAGTTATTCTATCACAGCTGTTTGATCATCCAGAAGAAGAAACTTGAAGCTGAGATATACACTACGTATTGGTCTACTACCTTTCTCATCCCTCTTCAACCCCGAATAACTTCTAGTGGACAACTATCAATACTTATCTAAGCAGTTTTAGAGACCATTTGCGAGCGGTAATTGCCGTCTCATCGCAAATTGGAATCAGCTCCCCAATATCATCGGATGAAGGGATCTGGGGAATCCTAAAGAGTGGTAAATTCATGACGCCTAATCCAGCCAAGGCTCTGCTACAAGATCAGACTCGCGAAACGGTGAAGTTGAGCGCACTTGCACAAGTACTAAAATCCATGGCGAGTATTCTTATCACGTCCTCATCTCGTACGTATACATCCTCTTCGCTTGGCGATTTTCTGATCCCCCTTGGCCTTTTCATATCATCAGAACGTTTTTGTCACCATCGGTAGTGTATGTCATTTCAGTTTCGACCTTCACTTCTCGGGAGCATACTCCATGTGACAATTGAAAGTCCTCATGAGGAGCCAGCTAATCAATACTCTCCATAACATATGTTTTGTTTCTATAGGACAAATGCGATGGTAGCGGTCCTGGCGGTGCGTGGTCCGGGGACGGATATCTTTCGTATTGTAGTCCCGAGGGACTGTACGTTGAATTCCACTCCACTCAGCTTCGCAAGATGAACGAACAATGGTATCGAAAAAAACTAACGAGAATGTATTCTGCATCCCTTCGCCACCAAAATTGATGTAGTATGATGAATCTGGTCAGAGGCCAAGGAAAAAAGACGGTCAACAAGATTTTCAATGCACATCTGATTGAAGCAAAATACGGTTACTCTGTGGAATTCTTGGCTCAGTCTGCTTGGGCTTGTCAAGACAGAAATCTAAAAATCGATGGAAGACCGAGCCCTCAGTAAGTTCAATCTTGAAAGTAAAAATATTTGGTTTGGTTCTCTGATTCATTCTATGACGATTTACTTGTGTGATTGTCGAAAACACAGAGGATTAAAGCCAGACAGTAAAATCGGTTGCACTTTTGACCTTCCAGTCTGTGACACAAGGCTTGAAGGTTCGTCATATGTTTTGAGAGTTTTATGCCTTTGTTCTTCGTTCTGACCAATTGTATCTTTCACATCACATTTTCACTTCTCCATAAAAAAGAGGTGGCTCACTTAAGACGCGCAGGAGAGACCACGGTGGTAGCGTGTAGAAAAGGATTAGCGTTGAACATTTAAATTTTCTACTTACACTTTCCCTCCTCTACATTAATCTTGCTTTAAATTTTTCAGATCTCTTTTTTCTGCATATCATGATGAAAGATGGAGAACATGCATAAGCTCAATCCAGTGCAACAAGTGTCTTTAGGCTGATGACATAAATCAAGCTCAAATGACATGATTTTAACCGGTAACCACTTGCGAGGCAGTTGATTTGATTTTCATAATTTAATGTTACATCTGCACAACCCATACTCCCAAAAGAATACCCCTTGACTCTTGATTTTGATCCTTTCTGGATATTACTCACACATAGTTCCAACAAACAACCTCAACTGACATACCCCTCTAGATATAGAGCAATGTGACGTCATCAGCCTCCTACATACATAGCTCACATCAAATTGGAAACAACTCCTTGTGAAAAAAAATTACCTGCTCAGACTCATAGTATCCAGTGCCCAAACACACAACAACAATGTGTCCTCTACATCTGACCTGACTAATGAGTGAGCAAGAGTTATCCATGAGACTTGGTGTATGAGCCAGAATTTAAACATCTGGCTGGAGAGTCTTTCAACCCCCAAATTTTATTATTCCATCAGTAGATATCACAAGAGAAGCCATGGACTCCCACTGAGCCTGCCTATCCTACATACCTCACTTTGTGTTCTCCTTTATTCTTGTAGAACTATACAGGCCTAAGTCTTACAAAAACTCACAATTTCTGACTCAGCTATTCTATCTGTCAAGGGCTTGTAGCTAGCAGGCTGAGATGTCACAGGCAAGGATTTTTTTTTGGAGTTATCCTGCAGTCAATTGGGGACAATGTGCCCATAGATAAGACCCCCACACAGAAATTCTTGCACACACCGACTGATTTTCGTTCACTCATTATACACCTTTGCAATCATAAATACATCGCACAAATTCACCTTCGTTATATCTATGTTTTTGTATCACGTAATTCATTCATTAACTAACCAACCAATCAATCAATAAAAGAAATAACAGGTACAAGATCCAAAAAAAGTTCAAAAGATTACAAACAAGTTGTATACATTAACCTCATTCCCAATTTCTTTTACTCTTCTGTTTTCTTAAACGTGTTTCTCACTTAGACTTCAATTTATTCTTCCTAAGTTCAACTAAGATTAAAGTATCACCTCCAAAGCCTCGCTTTGTAGAATCTCAACCCAAAAAAATCTCTACTACTTTCATCCCAATCACTCCTACAAAACCAACCGCGAAACCCCCACGTCTTTTCAAATCAAGCTCTCCTGTTGTTCAGTTCCAAACTGATGAGCCCCCGTAAGCCCCGCAAACCCCTGTGTCCCAGTTCCACCACCACCGCCAGGAGTACTAGTACCAACCACAGAGGCTCTAAATGGATTAGGTCCATTTAGACTTTGAGCCAATTCGGTTCCAAAACTAGAAGAAGGTTGAAACGGTTTGATAGTAGACCCACCAAATCCAGTAGGCTGACTAACAATAGGCGCTTGGGTATTGAAATTAGATGAAGTAGATAAGCTTGAGGAAGGTTGAAATGGTTTGATTGTCGATCCTCCGAATCCTGTTGGTTGACTCCTAATTGATTGAAATCCTTGTGAGTTCGAAAATCCAGTAGGTTGACTAGAGATCGATTGAAATCCTTGCGAGTTTGAAAATCCAATAGGTTGACTACTAATTGATTGAAATCCTTGTGGGTTTGGAAACCCAGTAGGTTGATTAATCAATAATTCAGGTTGGGAACTGATCAATGAACTTTCTTCTGGAACTTTAGGTTTCGTCACCGCAAATTCAGATGCAACAGATGTAAATAACCCTCCTGTACCTTGTTGGTCTATTTTTCTCCCACCTCCTTCAAGTTTTGAAAGTTGTGATGAAAAGAAATTCGTGAATTGAGCTTTTTGTTCAGCCGATCTCTGTTGTTCTTGTAACACACTTGGATCAGGTGTAGATGCGTTGTTCGGTGTGGCTTGAGATTGTTTAGCGTTTTGCTGTTGTTGTTGAAGTGCAGCGGCTTGTTCACGAGCACGTTGTTGGACCATCGATTGAGAGAAAGCAGAAGCGGCAAGAGCGTTGAGAGAGAGGTTGTCAGGTAGTTTGGGTACAGCTGGCATTGAGTTTGGAGCAGGTGCGAAGGGATTTCGTGAACCAGTCATCTGCGGTTTTAGTGCAGTTTGTACGGGTTGGTTAGTTGAAGATCCGAATGGCGTGGAAGAGTCAAAGGCGTTGGGCTGCTGGTTTAGCTGAACGGGAGGCGCCGACATGGCACCATTGTTGCGATCGGGCATCCCGTTCTGCATGTGCGATGATTGCCAAGTATCAAGCATAGAGTATGTGGTGGAGGCGTTGGTAGACTGTTGAGATTGCATAAAAGGGTTATAACCCGTGGGCTGAGGCGCCATTGCTCCAAATGAAAGGTTATTCGGAGCGACCATACTCTGTCGAAACGGATTGACACCTGTCATTTGAGGTTGCAGGGCATTCATCTGACCTGATGGAGGAAAACCTGTAGGTTGTGTTTGAATAAATTGGGGAGCGTTTGGTCCGTTTAGAGTACCAAACAAGGCATGTCCAATAGATGCTCGTCCATAGCCTGTGGGTTGGGGGTTAACAAATCCCGTCGGCTGAGGGTCCATAAAATTCACCTGTTGAGAAGCAAAGCCGGTGGGTTGACTCTGTATTGGGAAAGCAGTGGATGGCTGCTGGAATGGATGAGCAGGCGGCTGCTGCAGAGAATAAGTTCCATTGGGTGACATCTGATCCGCGTTGAACATTGATGACTGCTGAGACTCGATGGACTCAAAGAAATCAGTAAAGGTCTTTTGAGCTTCGGATGCTATGGGTGGTGGCGGGGGATTGGGTGTTGAGGCAGTCTGTTTCGTTGCCGTGGGTTCTTAAATGGACTCATTGGTCAGGGACATCATTTTTTCTTCATGGGTGACTAAGCAATACTTACTAGGTGTGGCGG
>KZ137074.1:0-11286 GCA_002157035.1 Melampsora medusae f. sp. deltoidis
AGACTGGTCCTAGTCCAGCAAAACATGGAGAGAGATCCAAAGGAGGAAATTTGACCTGAGAATCGAGTGAGAGAGTTTTGACCGAAAGGAGCTTATCGTTTTGCGAGTCAGGTGTGAGTCGGAAGCTTCTCAAGATTTGATCGTAACCTGATAGAAGAGTGATACATGTTAGCCAGTGGATTAAATCAGTAACAGAGGCTGAAGCAATGACTTGCCTAAGATGGTGACCCACCCATGAGCTCCGATAGCCACATCAAATAGATCTTGTTTAGATGATAGATGTCCAATTGCATGAACGTTATCCAGTGCGATCTCATACAGATCAATATCTAAACTGGAGTAATGTGATACTTGAGGAATCGATTTTGTCGGTGCCAACTTGGCAATTGGACCAGATTTCCGTTTTTTGCTGCGACCGTTGGTGGCTGGGCTCCCCGAAGGGAGTTCTTCGGTAGCCGCCTGACGCAGAACTGCTTTAGCCCGAGTGATATAGAGTACCAGAGATTCTGGACGCTTGGTATTGGATCCTAAGATAGATGAAAGGGTCGTAGCTGAGTCGTCTTGTTCGATCGAATCCACCACTGCCTGCATACGAAGTAAGTCATGTGAAGATTTTTGATTTGTTGGGCTCTTGGTAGGTGAAGGCGATCGACAGGTCATGATAATTGAAAGATCTTGATCACATAGAACCAAATCACCCGATTCCAATAGTACCATCACACGAACGGCGACACTAGATTTCGAGTCAGACTGTTTCTGGAGCTGAGCATGATGGGTTTGAGGTAGTAGATGTATCATTTTGACTCTTGAATCAAATTCTTTCATCATATTGGCTGGGCTATCAGTATCTTGCTTCTCAGAATTTGATGTGATCCTTTCACCATATCCACCGCGAACCTCAGTTTCCATCCATACCCAAACTGTACGACCTTCGTTGACAGGACCAGATGGATGAGCGGGACTCGAAGCAACAGCAGCGTAAACATATCGAACCCGTGATTTGATGTGATGATTTACTGAGGATGATTCAGCTGGCTCATTTGATACTTCGCATTTTGGTAAGGAAACTGACACGCAGGGTGTTGATAAGACCAGATTTGGTGAAAGCTTTTGAGATGATAGGATAGCTTGATTTGAGACCTGTGGAAAGAAATCTTTGAATCAATAAACGGTTCCGAAGCGAGAATAGAAATCAAAAGTTCAACTCACATTATGTATAGACCATCCTTCACCAGGAACTGTAGTGATCACTTGAGCTGATTCATTAGAAGAGTTTGATTTGATTTTCTTCTTGATTGAACGTGTAAATCGAATGACTGGTTTGGTGGAGATAGTATCAGATTTAAATGAATGATTTTGATTTTGAGATGAAGATGAGGATTGGATGGGATTAGGATGAGATGAGATTGTAAAAGGTGGTAAGATATCATTCATCATCTCAATTGATAGTAATAATCTTTTTTTGGTTTTCTAATGGTCAATGTCTGTTTGCAAGATGTTTGCTCAGCAAAACTTTCGATTCACCCATTCAAATCAAATTTAACCTGCCTCACTTGTGGTCAGAACAAAGTTACATACATACATATTACACACTCAGCTTTGTTACATGTCGTATGTAAATCAAATACAGCTCACACAGGCTCACACTCCTTCACGCTCTGCATTAAAGTTGCAACGACTTCATCATCGTGCAAGCTCATAAAAAATTGAGAAGAGCTCCGTAGAAGCCGTGTACACAAGCTTGCATCACTTTCCTTGAGCATAGTGCCTCATTTGAGCTATTGTAAATCAAGGTCTTATTACAGCTTAGCAAGTCAGACCCGCCAAGACCCGCCACGCGCGCTTGACCCCTTTGACATCACATGATCTTGGAAGCCAATGTTCTCACAATCTACAAGTGGTGACAGGCTAAAACCGCTACAAGGAGACGCGGAAGATCCTGAAGAAGCTCTTCTCAACTTTTTATGAGCTTGCACAATGTCTAAAACCCCCAAAATGGGGTTTTGACTCCGATTGAGCAAAAGTGCTCCAAATTCCTGCTGGTCTCAGGCCAAACTCGGGGCCTATGTCATCAAGCCCCTCTTCGAGGGCGCGGCGAACGCGCTCGTGAGGGGCTTTGTCAAGCTGAATAATTATCTAACAATTATGAACACGTCTCATATTTATAACCGAACCACAAACACAATAAAGATCATTCTGATCAATACGACTCTTTGTCTTCTAAAGAACTACGATTTATATACAACAATTGCAAGTTCAACATGAGACTAAGCAAAAACATCACATCAAGTGAACAGATAGAGAGTACATAGATTGGCAAAGTCTTACAAGAACAACAATTCAAAGAAAAACTATATGAAAAGGAATACAAAAAAAGATAGCAGTTTTAAGAGGTGAAATATAAGTAGCAAGTTTAAAGTTTGATTATATATATTGGAGTAAGTTGGATAGTTTGATTTGGATTTGGATGGCTCAAAGAGAAGAGATAGAATACCAAGGTACAAACGTAAGAGTATCGAAAACCCAACCACCGGCTTTAGTAAACCATGATTTCTGAAGTTGTTCTTGATTTGGATGATCTTGAGAGTTGATTAGTAGATCTTGTGAAGTAGATTCTTTAGGTGAAGAGTTTCCCTTTGAATTCGAATCAGAATCTTTTAACTCTAATCGATCTGAAATCAATTCTAATAAAGATTCTTCTAATTGGAAATCCGAAGTAGAAGACCAACGTTTATGACGAAAAGTTGAATTACTAAGTTGTCTTAATCTTCTATTTAATTCGACTTCGAATCTTGTATTGGATTGATTATGATTTGATCTTTGTGAAAATTTTAAAGGTTTTTCTAATAATCTTGATAATGGTGATAAGATTCCATATCGATCTTCTGATGATAAGATTCCTAAGATCGTGATATCTAATGCATCATCATCAATTGGTGATGGGTCTTCTAAGAAATGAACCATTCTTTTGGGTGTGTGAGGTGAGCTTGGAGTTGCAGTTGAGAAAGATGAAATGAGTTGAGGAGTTGAAGGATGGGTACTGAAGGATGATGAACGATACATTGAAGTAGGTAAACGAGTATCACTTCGAGGTGTTGATGATAAATTGTGGTATATCATAAGATGATCTTCGTCCATTTGCTCCATTAACTTGCTTTCATGAATCTCTTCAAATTCTTCGCAGTGATTGAATTGGTTTGACATGACGATCTGGAAAAGTTGGAATGTTTTGATTGGAGATCAAGTCTACGGATATCTTTGATCAGCACTAAAGATCGACAATCAGTTGAGAAAGCAAAGTGAAGGAGGCTAACAAGAAAGGTTGTTTCTTTTTTTTGAGACGTAGAGTCGAAAGATGGACGATTAAGAGTGATTTCAGAGTCTTCGACAGGTTTGAGCTTGTGACTTGGCACCAATAGATTGAGAGTAATTGATCAGGAGAAGGAGAGATGATAGGAATGGATTGTAAGAAACGATAGGTAATCAAATTCTTTAAATCGATTATCAAATCAAATAGGTAGGTATCCAAAGGAGAAAGAGGAATCAGGATACAGAACAGAATCACCACTATATACTTTATTTTTAATCTTATCAAATTGATTGGATTGATTGATTTTAATCTTGAGATTCTAAACCCCGAGGTGCAGCCGAAGTTGTCATGGACATGGCATCTCATCATAAATCATTTACATAAAGGAGCTTTCAAATTACCTACAATCTTGTTTTCGATTGGGGTTACAGAAAAAGAAAAAGAAAAAGAAAGTTGAACCAAATCACTTTGTACATAATCTCTTACTTGACCCCAATCAGATCATCTTCTCACACAGCAAATCCATTTTCTGCTTCTTCTGCTTCTTCTTCAGTTTAGAGTTTTGATCCATCCAGGACGGTGACCACATGCATATAACCAACTTGGAATCTTACTCTAACTTTAAACTCTCAAGAAAACTATAACTCAAATCACTTTGTACTTTGATCTAATCTCAACATCTTACTCTGTGATGATGATCAAATGTGGATGTTAGATAAGTAGATATAAACAACCGATGTGAGAATGACTGGTCAATAATGGATTTGGATTTGGATTTGGATTTGGTGGTGCGATGAGTGTTTTGTACTCTCAAAGGGTCAAAGAGCCGGTTAAACTTGTTGTAAGCATGCATAGAAGACTGCAAGTGGCTTTCATCTCTCTTTACCATTTAAGTGATGGCTTTTCAATGATCAGGGGCAACTTCATCTTCAATAATTTGAATAGCCGGAGAAATAAGCTTAACTCATCTACCCTTGCCACGCTTAACAAATCCTCTTTCGCGAGCGCGCGTGCCTTCGCAAGAGAGGATCACTTTATACGCTTAACGGAAAATTAAGATTGTGTATGTAAGACAAAGATTTCCTCTTTACCACTCTGGGAATGATTGTATGTGCAAATTGCAATGTGTTTGTTCGAAAATCAGTATGCACACATGTAGCACGAAAGTCTAAGATCACAAAGTTTTGCATCTTCTTAAAATTGCTGGGGCTGTTTGCAATGTGTGCATCGCATAGGAGAACGCTTTCAAGCTCTTTCACCCCTTTAAAATCCCTTCAAAACCATAAAAGATGCGATTATGACATGATGCCTACAGTCTATGTTGTACTGCAGGTTTCAGGGGCGACGCAGTTACTTATGTACTTGGTCTGCACACGGCTCCTTTGCCTAGCTTAACGCAAGCCCCACCAACCGCGCGCGTCCCCCCAGGCTCCGAGGGATGTCTCTGCGGTTTGGGACTTACGTTAAGTTAGCTCCTTTGCGGGATCGATTGATTGATGAGTTTATCTATTGAAACTGGAAGGTTTCGTCGCTTAACACAGCAACCCAACCGGGGCGTTTTTCGGAGCCTGAGGCTGCGAGAGGTTATCGGTCTTGGAAGGGAAGCTTTGTGAAGTTGAGCAGGTTTCAGATTTCAAGTACTTTGGAATCAAAGAACAGAGCCTTGTAATTAAGAGATAAAACCTCATCTCTTGATGTGTACAGTAGTTTTTGTCTAGAATTGCAATGAGAAATACATTGACGCCGTGGTGAACGTGATTCAGTTGGCCAGCAATGGAAATGATGCTTTAAGCCAGTCTAAATACTGAAGGCTCATCATCCAACACAAGTCAGAATCAGGGTAGCTGATCGGACAAATACCTCCATGGACCTAGATTTGACCTCATATTCCTGCATACAGGCCAACAATGAATTTTCAGTGCTGCCTTAGGCCTATTTTGATAATAAGTTTGAAAAACAATGACATTAGTTAATTTTGAGATGATATTTTTTGCTTTAGGAGATATAATTTGGGAATGAAGCGTGTAAACTGGATAGAAATTTAAATTAAATGGTTTGGTTGAGCTTTATATGTTTGTAGCTTGAAGGATAACTTGAGTAGAATGATTTCTGGTGTATCATTACTTTTCCATGTATGTACAACATACATAGAGCGTTGAATACCTATGTACTTTCTTCGGTCTCCTTTTTCGGAGGTTTGTAATCAAGATGATGAGAAGTACTGATAACTTCATCTGTTTTCTCCGAATCCTACCACAAATAAGTAATAACACAATTAGCCATATTCTTCTTGACCAAAGAGAGACAATTTTGATAAGTTACCTTGATACGCAGAAATAGGACTGGTAGTAAACAAACGATTCCTAATGCTAAGAGTGCCCAGGAGGATAGGAAGATGGTCTTATATGATACTCCTTTGGCATCTACTTGATATATTACAGCTGCACCTGCAGCTTGAATTCCTAGAAATAGTGATCACACCCATTAATGATGCATTCAAGTCTTTCAAATCTTACAAGGAAATTAGAATTCAGGCACACCTTTGTAAAACCCTACAAGTGAGGCAAGAGTTCGGGGATCATCACTGAAGGAAGCCATCAACCAACTAGAGAAAAGCATCACATTCAACGTCATTGTCTATCTGGATATCTTGACATTTTCAAAGCAAAATTTCAATGGGAAGTGATCAAGAGGCTACAGAAAAATTGACTTACTATGCATATGTTTGCCACATGGAATCCATTATACCTTGAGAAGCAAAGAAACGAGTCAATAACAGATAATAATTTATGATCAAATCAACTTACCGTAAAAGATATACAAGATGGCCCTTCCAGCATATTGGTTATCTGACCAATCCATCTTTAAAATGACACTATCACGATTGAATTCTTTCTGAACAACCCAACCTCCACCCCAAGTCCCAAATAGAACACCAGCTAAGAGTCCCCAACCTAGGAAACCACGTCTCCGACGACTTTTGAAAAATCCATATTGTGAAGAAAAATCTAAACAACAGCCTAAAAATGTAGACCCAACCAGTTGTGAAATCCAATATAACAGCGCATTGAGAGAACGTGTGCGTAGATTGAATAAAGCGAGATTGAAATCGTTAAATACATAGGTGTAAAACCTACATGGTCAGATTGCTTCAGCTTCTACGGTTTTAGTCTTTGATCAGATTCGAGACTTACCAAGTACTTGCCCAGAAGAATGGAAACAATAATAACACCATTGGATCTTTTGTCAAGGTTTGAGCCATACCTTTGAATTCAGATTTCCAAGAGAGACTCTTCTGAAGTACTACATGCTCCCCATTCGCACGACGTACAGTCGAAGGGTCTGCCAATGCAAAAGTGCTGGCGATACCACAAAGTGTGATACAGATGAAGACAATGTAGATGGAGTCGGGTACTGGCGTATCCTACCAAGTTCGAACATGCAGAGGGATTTTGAGGCGAGAGGTTATGGTTATGTTGAACAATGAATCAAAGAACGCACTGCTGTGCTTGTTCGATTTCTTCCTAAAGCGATCGCATCTCCCAGAACAGCACCTAGAGTAAGAAGCGATGTAAGTTGAAAACCTTCAATGAAAAAGATAATCCGATCTTAAACTTCACCCAAGTTGTATATGAACCAAAACATGGCGATATATCTACCCTTTGTAGCTTCTGTTGAGTAGGCCAGCATCAGAGCACCTTGCGCAGTCCATAACAGAGCCGCACTCAGACCCAAGAATGCGCCAGCGGCAATAACAACATTGCTTCAAAAGCTTTAGAACAGTCAGTGGAATTATCTCAAATCGACTTGTGAACCTACCTCACCTTTGATGCGTGTGATTGTAATACACGTATGACCCGACGAAAAAAGTGTACCCGGTGCAACTATGGTGAGAGAGATGTGATATTAGTATATCTCTCAAAACGCTTTGTACTCATCGCACTCACCCAATTGTCATAGAACGTTTTGGACCAAGTTTATTGACTATGCTTCCAGAGAAAAATGCCACAATAGCAAATGTTGCACACAACGCAAAAGTGGCTACATTGAGGTCGAGGATCTCAATAACATTATCAGTATAGATCAAATCTAAAGAAGATAGTTCAAATACTGATGAAGAAAGATTCATGTTGCTCACCATTATCAGCAGCAGTCGCGTCGAGCTGTCCACCGCCCCCCAATCCGGTAAGAGAATTGTACATGCCTGAAAAATCGAAAGATGAAAGAAAGATCTTTTTGGGTCAATAAGTCGAGAGGAATGGATTTTAGATCAACACAACATAGGTAAAGCTCATCAAACCTGGGCAACAGAAACATACGATCGAGACAATAATAATCTGGATCAATGGATGTCGATAACCTATTTTACACTTCGGTGCGAGAACATCCTCGTTGAGATTTGATTGTGAAGGTGAGCGATCAGAAAGAGCGTCTTTTTCTTGTCCATCCTTCATCTTGAGACAAATCTTGCTGAGATAGCGTTGACCTATGTTTAAGATGAGCTGAAGGTATAGCAAAAGAACGAAAGTTGAGAGGTAGTCTTGTTAGGATGCAGAATTCAGTATTCCGCCAGAGTAACGTCATTCAAGTAGGATAGAATCTTTCACGTATACCCAAACATCAATCAATGATATAATAAGTATGCTGCATATGTGTCAGAAATTCTCCGAAAGGGCCCTGCCCATCGTGAAGAAGCTGAAGCCAACGTAAATAGGAGAATTATTCGTCAATTTGCAATTGGAACCAAAGTTAGACGCAGGCCATTTTTTAGTTAACCGATCACTGCGATATGGAGGTTTTAAAAGCGATGTACATAGTCCAACATTCTTGAATTGAATGTGCAAGGAGCATTCCCAGTTAAGGTTGATAAACTGGATGTATCTGTTGACCGGAAAATGCCTTCTTACCAACCTCAACCGTTCTTGTGTGCATCGAATGTGAAAACCCGCAAAGAATTGCTAAAGAATCGTGCCCCTTCGCACGTTTTACATGCTACCTTTGGTCAGGCTCGGAAATTTGTTGAATGTACTGACACGCTAACGAGTAGTGCCATGTAGTGTAGTGTACGTTGATGGCTATCGCGGTTTTGCAACGACTTTGATGGACTGTTGAACAGGCTGACGTATCATAGTGACTTCAAGATGAAATCGCTGCCATCATTTTTTTGTGAAACTCGCTAGGAGTTGAAGTTAGTTGGTTCATATCTGTTCCCAAGATATTTCACCACAAAACTCCCGGATTCATAATTCCACCGACATGATATTTTGGCCTTTTTCTTAAGCTATTTCCTGCGAGTCTCATCTACACAAATTGTGAGTACCTGGACCAATCTTCCAAACTTGTCCCTTCTTATTGCAATCTACCCGATCGTATCCAACTCTTGATGACCCCTGTGAGCAAGCGTCTCCTCCTGACTACGGGCAAAATCCACCTCTTTGGACCACCTCCATATCTTCACAATGGGAAATGCCTGTGGTGTATTGACGTCATAATGATCGGAGTATGTACTGAATTTCATAATGATGTCATGATGATTGGCCTATCCACGGAGAATAATTACACCATACCAAGTGGTGATCGCCTGTACATACTTGCATCGTGGTCTTTCTCAAATGTTCAAACAGTTTATCGATCCAGTCTTTTTTCAATGCAGTCTTTCAACTTTTATCTGAAGTATAATTCTGCCGGGCTACATCCTCATACACTCACTCTTCAACTATTTACTCCAAAACTCAATCCTTGTAAGCTTTTCATGAGGTTCATACTTCTTCATTTTGACTGTATCACCAAAATGAAAGCTGGATGATTCTGAAAGCGGCATGTCATGTTTCCCGTTGAGTAACTGAGTTAAGTGGTATCAAGCAACGTCATGCGCGGTGAAAGTAATTATTACTTAGAATGAGACTCTTATGCAGGTGGAGTCTGCTAACTATCTATTGTTTTCAGTTAAATCAGAATCTTGATGGTTGCTTATAAAAGATCATAAAACATATGTATTAACATTTCTTATTGTAGACATAGTGGGGATCATCCAATAGTCCTATAAGTCATTTACATCCACCGAGTTCTTACTAGTGTTGATCTTGTTTCAGGTATTAACTTTGTCTACATGTTTCTCTAAAAACATTTGTTTTGTTTCTTTTACTGCTTTCTTGGTTTAGTTATTTGAATCTATATTTGTGTTTGTTTTCTGCAATAAAAACTTAGATCTCAAATCCTTTCAAGGATTCCTTGGGAAGTAATAATTCATTTGAGATGAAGTGAAAGGTTTGGTGATGATTTTGTATACAGTCATCAACAATTTTTCTGATCTTAGTGTTAACCAGATAGTCACATTGATTGAGATTCTTTTGCTGCTTACATTGATTTTTTTGGGAAGGCAGAAAAAAATTGCCATCACAAATATCAACCAAAACCTTGAGAGTTGTGAACATGTGTGAGCTTCTCTTGAAGATATACCCTCATAAGGCTTGAGACCAGAATCACAACGTGCGCACTCTAATCCAGTGAGTAAGACAAAATACAAACCTTGAATTTTACAGAATGATATAGTATTTCTGATCAACAGGTCATTGGATTTATGTAGTGTGCATGCACTTGAATGATTAAAGAGCAGGCGTTTGACCAGACTACGGGTAAAGAATTTTTTGGACCCAATAGATGGAAAACAATGAAATATATGAACTTTGTTCAGCTGGGCAGTCTTGGCTGATTCTGTCATCTGGTAAGCATTGCAGTTACATAACTATGCACTACAAGTACAGTAGTTCATCATTGTCTTGTAAAATGGTCTGCTTCCATGACTAGAGACAAGACCTAGATTCATGGATACTCAAGGTCCCAATGGGTTTGTTCAGGCAGATCTACAAGAAACAACTGCCATGCCTTTAGATAATCAACAAGTCTCACATTACAGTTTTGCACAGGTCCTCAGGGGTTATTTTTCAATGATGATGAATGCTGTGGTTGACCTAGACCAACACACAGTAGACTTGTTCAAACATAAAAAAATGATTTGAAGTTAATAATTTGGAGCAAAAAGATTTGGAACTCAATTATTTTGTACAGATGTATGAAGCAAGTCAATTTCCTTCAGCTCCAAGATTTTTGGGGGGTCTCTCAAAGTTGGACTCCAAAATTTTGAACCAAATATTTTTCAAAGTCTATCTCTGGTGACATTGCTCATTTCAAGAAGTGTCCAGTTGGAGAATTGCTGTGATATGTTGTGATAGGGAAGATACGGTTCAAAATTATTATGCTTCAAGATTTTGGACTTCAACTTTGACAGACCCCCCAAAAATTTTGGAGTTGAATAAAAATTTGTTTGCTTTGTACATCCCATACTCTCTCTGTACAGTACCCTCCAAGTTGTGTTTGTAATCATTCAAGTGTCATAGTGGCTGNGCTGTGAGGGGTTTTGTCCTGAACCCCCAAGGTTACAAATTGTAGGTTTGAGGACGTGTACAGCCTGTACAAAAAAACAGACTTCCAAATTTTCCACTCCAAATTTTTCACTTCAATTTTCTTTTTTATGTTTGAACAGGTCTAATGTTAAATCATTTTATGGAGAGTTGATGTAGATCTGAAACTAAAACTGGATCTAGGCCAGGACTCAGGAGGGGGAGTGAGTATTGATGATGTTACTCTGAAAGATCTAGTTGGCACCAATAGCATGTTAGGTCATGCTAAAGAAATTTCTGTTCCCTGAAGGTCAATACCAATTCCAAAATCAAGGGTTTGCACATAAATGACTGCAATCATACCTTATTGTATAGTGAACAAGAAGCAGAAAATGTATGTAATTCAATAAGCTTAACTAAGCCCCTTGCGTGGCCGCGTCCGCGCCCTCACAGAGGGGCTTAGAGCATCCCCAGCCGTGTGCCATAAACCGTGAAATACGTAGATTTGGGGTATTGTCATCCACAGCTGTTACCCCCAAACATATACTTAGCTTAGGCAATTCACCTCAAATTGCT
>KZ137122.1:0-11142 GCA_002157035.1 Melampsora medusae f. sp. deltoidis
ACCACACTTGATGACTCTCAGGCTCCCATAATCCGCGCAAGGAATTCAACCCCCAACTATAATGCAAGAGACGCGCGATTGTCACCTCACTCAATGCCAGACGGCCAGGGATCCAAAGTTGTGGATGATTTGGGGCCATTAAACTTCATTCCTGCTTCAACCATCTTCTCCAAGTATTACATGGGAGCCTATGAAGAAGAAGTGCCGCCTCCTCTTCCTACATTCAACATGCTTAATACTCATGACGGAAAACCAGACTCTCAGATTGAAGCCACAGCCGATGCCTCAGAGCCGCTACCCCCTTCAAGCTTCCCACTCTTCCCACATCAAGCTGCCCAACCAGCTTTAAGATCATCAGATAGATCTTCTATCATTTCGGCTTCCATAGAATATTCAAGTCTTCCTTCTTCTTCATTTTCTTCTGTGTTTCATGAAGATGGTCATGATCGCTTATCTTGGGGTAATAGCTCGTCTGCTTCTGTTGAATTACCAGTACCGCTTCATCTCAAAGACAGTGACACTATCTCATCCGCACTATATGACATGAGGGGAGAAGGGGTTGTTGATACGTCTGCCGATTTCTTCGCATTGCAGCCTGACAGTTCGAACCTAGGTGCCGCACCAATAAAACCTCAAGAGCTAGTCAAGCCAATCACCCCTCTGGTTATCTCAAAGAGCGAAGGGACTTACAATTCACCCTTTGGTGGAAATTTTCAGCTGACGCCAACTGCGAGACGACCAGTTTCAGAACAAATTGAGACTTATGAGCCAGAGGAAGCAGACCCACGCTCTGGACGTCAAGGGGGCAGTCAAATAGATGTGACTAGCTTCATTGATGGCCTTACAACTATGGAAGACGCAAACCGAAATCGATTGCTCGAACCTTTACAGTTTCCACAGTCTCCGAAACTAGACTCACTTCTACTCAATGAATTACGACTTTCTAGAGCATCGACTATGTTTACTGCTTCACCTACTTCATCGATCCAGATCATTGATTTAATGGGACATCCAATCATTCGAGATCCTGAATCTTTATCTAATCTTTCTACTCCGAGTCCCACTCAATATTTTACAAATCAAAATGAATTTATAACTTTAGAAGAAAGTGAAGAAGTGATCGATCAAGAATCACAAACAATCGTCTCACCTACTTATCAACTCGATCCTGATCTACTTGCGATCTTACCAACTCATTTATCAAACTCTAGTTTATTTCAAACATCTGAAATCTTTGAACATCCTAGACCTGCTCCATTACCCAATTCAAAACCTTCTGAAGAAGACTTACTGTGAACAAAATTTATGACCTGTTTTTTTGTTTGTTTGTTTGCATAACTTATAAGATTGTACTTATGCACTTAATATGTATATTATTTTTGTACTGAAGTATTAATACCCTATAGTTGTGAACATTATGAAACATAATTGTTCAGCGTATTAGAAAATTCAATTTATTACCACTTGCCATCTATTTCAAGATTTGATATGGCCTCGATGTAGAACCATGAATATACATAATGGTAAAATCGTGCATGACAAAGTGGTTAGACACTGTGGCACCTCATGAGTTGATAATCCTTGGAGTGGTACATGAATAGATTATAAGAATTTTTTTTATCTACAATTATGTTGAAAGACTTCCGTGAAAATGAGTATATTTAAGAATGTGTCTCTGGAAGATGCTGCATTCATAGTCTGCAGCACTTGGTTTGAGAACAAGAATAATTTACATCCCTGTGGCAAAGTTATAGTTTGAGCATAACAGTGTATCCAGCATTGTGAAGTTAGGAAATCCCAAAGGTGATTAATTCCACTCAAGTTTCTTTTTTGGAAGAAGTTTGGGAGTTTGTAGCAGTTGCGTTTTATAAGTTTGATTGCCACCTTAAGCGGTTCATATGGGTAGTGAAAGAAATCAAAAGGAATAACAATAGACAAACTCACATATGTAACTTTGGAAGTATGAATAGTAAGAAGAGCATTGGACAGAGGTGTGTCTATTGGGTTTTGTGTGGGACTTGTAGTAAAGATCTTACCTCAGGATGTTTGAGATTAGATATCAACGATTTGTTGTCAAAGATTTTTATTTTTGAGATACCTGTCTTGTCTCCGATTTTGGCTTGACAGCAATGAAATGCCTGGTTGAGTAGGGATTCAAAATTTACCTGATTTATGTTTATGAATGTCTTCCTTTGGCGGAACTTGAAGGAAACATGCTTTTACCTTGGAAATTTGTGTTAAGCTCACTAAAAGGCCTTTGTTGACTGCATTCACCCAGTTGATTTTGAGAGAAGTAAATCATGATTTGTGGGGGTGTTGCAATTGGATAAAATTGGTATGTCCCATGGCTGTTCTAGTAGCTAAGATCCTTTACCTTTCGGTTGACTTGCAAGAAACGTATTCAACTTTGTAATCCTGTTGAGCTTGATCGAAGCCTCCTAATTTCTAAGCCTGTCGAGTATCGCATCGAGAGCCTCATTAATCTTTGATCTTGTCTGTGGGTAAGGAATGTTTGTGCGGAAGGGCATTGTGTTGAACGATCTCGAGGATGCGGAAAAACTCGGAGAAAGCGCTGGATGGCCTTTCCCGCAGTCTCCTTGACGTAAGAGTGGCTCACCAACACAACTGTTTACACCGTTGATGTTTGATTGAACATACCAGTATCATTCAAGGTTTTACCTTTTCTTTTTCTCTTTGCCCCCTCTGACTCCCAGGAAGCATGACTTGAGTCTGTCAAACAGGAGTTCACCCCTTCCTCTGTTTGAGATGTTTACCTTTCTGGCAGATACATATATGACATTCAAGAAAATCATATCACTGGCAGAAGGTTCTTCCCTAGCCACCTTCAGGAAAGTTAAACCCATGATTAGATTTTTACAAATTCAACTTTGAGCGCATTCCCACTGGTGATCCATACATTATAAGCTATAGCCAAAATGCCCAGCAATGAAGAATGTTAGGTTGATTGTTGATGATGTCAAGTGAGATGAATTGACCGAAGAATGTGGCAATGAAAGTGTTCGCAGTTGAGGTGATTTAGTATTTAGTATGATGAGACATGACATTGATGATGATGATGATCAGTTGATTGTGTTTCAAGCTTCGATTCAAATTTTGAAACTTACTCCAGATTTTACTTTACCAAGACATCTGACTATATGCACTTCACTTCACTTCACTTTCACTTCACTTTCATTTGGTTTTCTTCATTTCTCTTCTCCTGACCTACATAGGCTCATTATTCTACTTCCCTCTCAACTCTAGCTTGGGTCCGCTTCTTACCCTTTAACCTCAACTACGATCATGGCCAAATCAGCCTACAAGAATCCTTCTCCGGCATCCGATCAATCTTCTCGGTTTTTACGTCTTACATTCACTCAAGGGGTACTTGTTGGCCAACTTTCTCTGTTAGTCAATCAGTCACACAATCCATTTCTTATCACTGATCCTTGTTCCTTCTGACGATGATGACTTTTAGTATCATCGTCGTGATCTTGTTTGTTAGGTATGTGATATTCGAAGATCCCGAGGCTTCTCGTAACAACCGACGACATAAGGCTGGTCTCGTTTCCCTGTCAGAATGATTTTATCAATCTATGACCATCTTAAAAGCCTCATGAACCTAATCGTTTTCTTGCTTAACAATTCAGAAACCTCGTCGATCCTCCATAATCTCTTCTCGTCGACATCGACCCTCACTTGCGGATCGAAATACAAAACCAATCGTTCCTGACGTCTTATCAAAACTATCTTATGATCTTTCAACCCATCCACCTGAGACGGCAGACTGGCTGAACGTTTTAGTCGCTCAAGCTATTGTGGCATACCGTAGCTTAGTTCACGGTGAACTTGATGAAGAATCACCTTCTTCCTCAAGAGGCGAAAAAGCAAGAAGTATGGTTGAAGAGGCTCTCAACTCAGTGAGAGATGGTGAGCCTGGCTTTATCAGTATTGTGAGTGATAAGATCATTGTGTTATCCACCTGGAAGATATGTATTGAACTTTTTGATCTTGCTTGTGTCTGTCTGGTAAATAGGATTACATCACAGTCACTGAAGTTGATTTTGGCGATCAATTTCCATTGTGCACCAACGCACGTGTTAGGCCTGCTGATGAAACTGGCAGAATGGTGAGATTTCAAGTAGTGTCCAAGGTCCATTCGATCACAATGGCTTATCTGACTCTTTTTATCATTTTTGTGCCTTATCCAGAGAATTGAGGTGGATGTGGATTACTCGGATCATGTTACTCTTTCTATTGAAACTAAGGTCGTCATCAACTTTCCAACTGCGCGTTTTGCTGTTTTACCTGTTTGCTTGGGTATCACTTTAAATCAACTTTCGGCCACCGTAAGCTCTTCTCTCCGATTACAATGCTAACAATCTATCTTGATGAAAGTTTCACTCATCAAATGTGTCTTTTGTTAGGTTATGGCTGAAATCCCTCCTGTGGCTATCCCACTACCTGTCGTTCATGACCCTGCCGCACCTACACCCGCCATACTACTCTCCCTTGATCCAGACTTCACACTTTGCATGTCGACCACGTCCTTATTAGGAGCTCGTGCGAAACTTGAAGATATTCCAAAAGTCGAACAACTGATATTAGGACGACTACGAGGTTGGATTGTAGATAATTTAGTATGGCCTAAAGTACGAGTGCTAAAACTACCTGGTGTGGGAAGCAAAGGAGCAGTTGAGAATGCAGAAAATGGGGCAGGGGAATATGTTTGGGTTGAAAGTGAACCGATACCAGTGGAGAAGCCTGTAAAACCTACTAGCACCCTCACACCTGAAGCTGATGAAGATATCTCATCAATACCTACAAGTCTTTCACCATCAAGTCTTGATCAACATACCACAGCAGTTGATTACACTGTCACCCATTTATCTGATTTACCATCTCATCAGCCTCGCTCAACTCGATATCGATCTAATTCTGCTTCCTCACGTCCGATTAGACCATCTCTTCAACTTCCAAATGAATTCACTACTCCTCCTCAACTAACACGACCAGGAAGGCTTGACAATTATCCTTCTACTTTCAAATCGAATTTCACTTCAGAAAAGACATTATCAGATAGTTTTTCATCAAATCAACGTAATCCAATCTTACGACATTCCACATCAATGTTGGGCCAAAATCCAAATCAAATTTATAGAGCAGCCTTTGCAAATAGTAGTAGTAATCATCATACTGGAATCGAACCCACATCTAATTTAAGTTCATCAGAACAATGGACACAAGCTGGAGGGATTTGGGGAATGTCTTTAGGACTTTCTCAACATGGCATAGGCAATGGTGGTAGGGATGGAACTTATGGGATTAGAGAAAGAGTTAAGGAAGTGGAAAGGATTAAAGCTTTGAGAGATTCATTGAGTGCTTCTAATCATCTTGATCCGAATAATGATGTGTTTAGTGATTGAAATGGGAGAGAGAAGTTTTTTTTTCTTTTCTTCGGTTTTTTTTATATATAGTGAAAAAGTATATTTGAGGAATTTGTCTGATATATTCGATGTGTGTGTTTTTGTTTTCTTGATAATTTCTTTCTTTTTGCATTTCTTAAATTGATTAAACTTTACCTACATAGACAGATACATACATGGATGTGCATTGGAGATTGATGTACAATGTAACTGATGAAAACCCAAGTCAATACTTTGGTTAGAGTATGAGTTTGTCGAGATTTGGAAGCAGTTCAACATTTGTGCTGGTTTATGTGACAAGCTTTGTCATTGAAGGGACAGGGATGATCAAGAGATTTTGACAATATCTCCGGATTGGCCTCAAAGAGCATTGGCCTCAAAGAGCCTCAAATTCCTCTGGTTCATTTTAGGGGCCCTTTGTCTTGGGACTTTGAGCGGTGCTTGAGCAAGTATTTGTTCAAAATCTTCATTTATTGATTCTGAAATACAACTTGATCAGTAAATTGCAAATTGAAGTTCATGAAATGATTGCAAGTCAGGTATGCGTGACATGGTATGTGATAAGTGATAAGATGTGTGATATGTGATGTGACATTGTTTGCTTTATGAAGTTTGGTTTTGATCACTTGAAGTAAATCCGAACAATACATCTACAATAACATACATTCATTTTATAGACCCTTCAAACCATTCAACTTAATCAAATCAAATCAACCCCAAAGAAAAGGAAGAAGATTATTCAAAGATGTCCTCAGTTTTACAATTCATTCCATTCTCATCATCAATCGATCCGACCTTTTGGCATAGATTAACGAAATTAAAGATCGATGTATTAAAATTAGGAGATGAACCTGTACCTATCAAAGGATTATATGAAAGAGGTAGATGGGTAAAAGATAAAGAATCGAATAATGGGAATGGAAATGAGATTGGATTAGGTGGTGAGATTAGATTGGATGGAAAATCGTTTGATTTAAGTTCTGATGATCATCAATCTGATAAGTTAGTTTGGTTTTTCTTTTTGGATTTGATGACTGAATCTTAAAATGCTGATTGATTGTTAAATGGTTCTTTTTTTTGGATTTTAGTTTGAATGATCGAGTGACAATGTTTGGGATACTTAAGAATTTTAATACGATTGAAGAATTTAAATCATCTGATAAACAATCACTCTTTAATTCATCTTCAGATCAAGTTTGTCACATTCTTCAAAACTCATACTTTCTCAATCAAATTTAAATTAAATGAGATTTCTTTAACGTTTTTTTTTTCGCTTGAAATAGATGTGGAATTCATTAGGAACAGCCGAAAGTTTTACCAACCAAAGCCCAACTTTTTTCGTCATCACATTTGCCGATTTAAAGAAATATAAATATTTTTATTGGTTTGCTTATCCTGCATTTGTTGCTAAACCATCTTGGATGAATGTAGGAGATCATGGGAATTGGTCTGGTTTAGATTCAAATGAAGTTCATCAAATTAGATCTAATTTAATTCATTCAAAGGCTTTACAAGTGGAAGGCTTTAGAGGTCATTGGATTGGAAAAAAGGTACAGGACAAATGGGTTTTGGAGTCGACTACTGCTTGGACAACGTTCTTTGAAGGTGTCTTACCAACAGATGTCAGTAAGATTTGACATTTTTTTGCTTCAAAATCAAGTGAATTTGGTTTTAGAAAACATCCAACTGATGGAATTGATTAGCGTTACCTTTTCTTTATTGATCCTTCTGCTCATCCTCAAGCTGCTGGTTGGCCACTTCGGAATCTATTAGCCGAACTTCATAAACTTCATGGCACAAATGCTCGTCATTTTCAAGTGATCGCTTTTAGAGATCCTTTAAGCTCACAACCGAATATGACGGTCACAAGGAGTTTGGTTACTACGGTAGAATTACCTGATCAGGAAAGCCAATGTAAGTCCTCGCATTCCATTTTTTCTGCTGTCTTTCTCTCTACCCCATGGCTGATGATGTTTCTTGTATATGATTCAGCTACTGAAAGACCTAATGCTATCGGATGGGAAAAAAACTCGGCTGGTAAACTTGGTCCCAAGATGGCAGATCTTGGCCCAATGATGGATCCAACAAGGTACAAATTTGCCTTTTCTTGCAATCCCCTTCGGAAGACTTAATGCTCATTTATCATTTTACAGACTCGCTGATCAAGCTGTAGACTTGAATCTTAAATTGATGAGATGGAGAATCTTACCTGATTTGAATTTGGATAAGATTGCTTCGAGTCGTTGTTTACTTTTAGGAGCTGGTACTTTAGGATGTTATGTAGCACGTACTTTGATGGTCAGGATTGTATTAGTTCACTCTACTTGAAAATTGAGGCTTAAGTTGGTTTTCTCATTTGGGTTTTCTTTTCTAGGCATGGGGGGTACGAAAAATCACTTTTGTCGATTCTTCTACTGTTTCATTCTCCAATCCGGTTCGTCAACCACTCTTTGAATTTAACGATTGTCTCGAAGGTGGGAAACCTAAAGCAGCTTGCGCTGCAGCTTCACTCAAACGTATTTATCCGGGAGTGGTTAGTATTTCAAATCTCCATCTTACAGGTCATAACATGGAATAGTGGTTTGATGATGAATTCATGTTTTGGTTGGTAGGATGCAGTAGGAATCCAAATGTCAATTCCTATGCCTGGTCATCCAATTCCGACTCATTTAGTAGATCAAGCTCAAAAAGATGTTAAACGATTAGAAGAATTGTTTGATGAACATGATGTGATTTATCTTTTGATGGATTCTCGTGAAAGTCGATGGTTACCCACTGTTTTAGGAGCAAGTAAACGGAAAGTAAGTGATCTGATCTTTTTTTGATCCTTTCGTAAAGTTTACACTCTTGTTGATGTTGAATTGATCTTTGAACTTGGAATTGTTGTTAGTTGGTGATGAATGCAGCACTCGGATTCGATTCTTATTTGGTCATGAGACATGGTGTAAAACCTTCAAAGAACACGACTACCGCCAAATCAGATTCAGTTGGTCCTTCCACTTCACCTGCGATCAATCGATTAGGTTGTTACTTTTGTAATGATATTGTGGCTCCGACAGATGTATGTCAATTTTACATCTATTGTCTCGGCAGGAAGTCAACGTGCAAATTGATGAAGTTTGTTTAATGTTTCATTCGGGTTATGATATAGTCATTAACTGATCGTACCTTGGATCAAATGTGTACGGTGACTCGACCAGGATTGGCTGCGATCGCTAGTGCAACAGCNCAGCCGTAGAAATCATGGCATCAGTCTTACAACATCCAGATGGGTAAATCATCTTTGAATCAATCGTCTTTCAAAGTTTATAAGAACATTGATTGGAATCGATTTGTTTTGTTTTTTTTTCATCTTAGACCTGAAGTAATGGCTCAAATCCCTAATCAAAAAAAAGAGAATCAGTCTCATGAAGAAGTGGAAAAACTTCAATCGGTATTGGGTGATGTACCACATCAGATTAGAGGATTCCTTGCAAGATTTGAGAATATGAAATTGGTTGGACCTGCATATGAGAAATGCACTGGTTGTAGTGAATCAGTTGAGTGATTGATTTTTTTGACTTTGACTTTGATAATCGATTTTCTTTGTAAAGAACTTTCTAATGTGATTGAGTTGATTGGTTTGATTTTGGTTTGAACTTGAATAGGTGGTAAAAGCTTATGAATCAAAAGGATTTGAAATGATTAAAGAAGTTTTAAATGAAGTGAAGTATTTGGAAAAACTTACCGGATTAGATACGCTTTATGATGAAGGTGAAGCTGTGATGGAAAATGTAGATTGGGATGAAGATGATGATGAATTATGAAAGGAAGATGAAGTTATGAAATCTTGATGAAATGAACTGAAATGATGATGAAGCATAAGGTTTTGAATTGGATTTCAGTGCAAGTTTTGTTTTGTTCTTGCTTTTTTCTCTTTTCTTTTCTTTTCATTGTATTTGGCTTGATTAGGAGAACAATTGTTGGGGAATTGATTGGTTTGAAGATACTAGCTAGGTGACTCACAAGATGATGAACAGTGAACCATCTTGGAGTCGAATGTTAGGCACTGGTACCGATCCATTTCATGAAAAGGAAGGTATGTTATGATTAGCCACTCAATGGACTGCCCGCCGCTCGAGATCCAATATATGCAATCGATACATTTCAATTCAACTGGGATTCATAAGAGGCTTCGAAGTGGGCCGTATTGAGCTTTCCATTTTCGTGTGATATTGTGTTCTCATCTAATGCTCATCCAATCCTGAGCTCATCATACTTCCCTACTGGACTTGCAATAAAGGTTATGATGATTACTGAATACACTCAATCTGGCTACCTCGGTCTCTTCGATAGCTTTGAATTGTGCTAGCACGTGCAATATGGCATCACCTGCATGATAGGAAGAGCCGACTTCTGTTCGTTGCACAACTCACATCATAGCTCTCTCGGTGTGATCGTCACGTTGATTTGAATCAAGAATCCTACATCATGATATGGCAAGGTTTGAATTGACTGATCGGGAAGAGTTGTCTTTTGGCTAGGTTTTGAACGTGTCGATCAGATTAAAGATGGGTCAGGATGCGTTTGATGTGTTAACATTTGGAACAGTTGTTTGGGTACGAGTCATCAAAGTTATGTACCTCGTACAATCAAGTGATGCGTTTTGACTTCGCAGGATCGGGCGGCATTAAAATCTGAGGCTGAGCCTTCGGAGCTTACTGATCTGTGTAGAAGCGGTGCATTGGCGGTGCAGTTTGCTCAAGACACCGCTATCAAGTCATGGCCTGGTTGATTGGTCCATGGATATAAACTCATCTTTGTCATTGTCTTTCTCTTCTCCTTCACTCAAGTTCCTTCTTTCTCCTGATTACATATATATACACTTGAAGTGAAATCTATCAGCCAACAAAATGAAACTTAACCTCCTATCAGTCCTGCTTCTCTCGCTCGTATCCTGTTCCCAACTCATCTCAGCCGATCCTTTTCGGTGCGCCAAGGCATGTCATGGAGTTTGTGCTACTTCAGATTCGTACACTGAAGGCGATACCTCATCAGTTTTACGAACAACATTAGGTTAGTATTTCATTCTCCTCATGATTCTGAAAATTGAAATCCTGTGCCTAATCTCAATCCACCATTTTATGCCATCTTCATAGGCGCGAGTAGCTTTGCAAACCTTGGACCTAAGGCTCAAACTTACAATGAATTCACTTGTGATGGGATCCGTGATATGCCTAATCCTCCTGAACCTCTACACCTTTGTTGTGGTAAAGTCACAAACACGCTTTTTGTTAGTGCACTCTTCTTTTTTGTTTTTTTTTTGAAAAACAAAAACACTCTCTGAATTTATCTTAATCTAACTCGGTTGGTTTGGATTTCTAGTCGGGTTGTGTTCAGCCTGTTGATGGATCTACCGACATAACTGAATGTGTTTTGTCATCCTGATCTCTTTGTTGCTAAAGAAAAAATATGGCTCTTGAGGCAAAGGAATGTTTTGATATGAAATGCTTTGAGTATCTTACGAATGTAATTTGTATTTCACTATGATGCATGTAGTACATATAAATAACGACCACCCTGGTCGGTTGAATGAGCCCTTTTCCGACTACATAAATATCTGTTCCATTATGAAGATACTATCACAGCGTGTCTCAAAAATCATTTGTCACGACGGGCTTGGTTTATCAAACTTGTATGTACATACATAGATTGACTGAAAGCTCAAAATGCGTGT
>KZ137127.1:0-10165 GCA_002157035.1 Melampsora medusae f. sp. deltoidis
ATTTGGTTCCTGGGACCCATATTCCCGCCTGGGAATCTCTTTAATGCTGGCAGTGCAAAGGTTAATAAAAAGACCGCTAAAAAAGTTGAAGCCGATGGCAGCTCTGCTGATGGGGAGGATATCAATGACAAGTCATTTGATAATGATACATCTACAAGTGATGAGGACTTTGATCCACTTGGTACTTCTGGCTGGAATCAAAATTGGGAGGCTCCACCTCTGGATGACATAATAATAGACCATACGGTCTTAAAATTCATCAACTCTTTGCTTCCTCGAATCAACATTCCTACTTGGATCAAGAGAGCTATACCAGTATTAGGCAAAGCATCATACGGAAAACTCAAGGCCGATGAGTGGCGCAACCTTTGCACAATTCAGCTACCTCTGATCTTGATTCCATTTTGGAGTAACCATGATAATGTGCAAACTTCCCTTCTAAAGAATTTTTTACACCTCGTCTCACTGGTCAACCTTGCCCTCAAGCGTGTTATGACATCTGAATATATCAATCAATATCGGTATCATATTCAACAATACCTCAAAAGTTCCATCATACTATTCGAGCATTGTGGACTTGCCCCAAACCATCACCTTGCTGTGCACCTAGCAGACTGTTTAGAGAAGTTTGGTCCGGTTCGTGCTTGGTGGTCTTTCCCGTTTGAAACGTTGATGGGGAATATACTCAAAGGGTGTCACAACAATCATATAGGTAGCTATATCCACATATATTTATTCTTTTGTGATTGCAAGCTGATATGATTCTTTTCGAAAATCAAAGGTGAATTGGAGATCACTTTCATCAAAAATTTCTCTCGTGCTGGGAACTTGTCTGCTCTTTTAAAGGGCAAAAAGCTTCCCAAACCACTGAAGCCATATTTAAAGAAGATTCAATCACTTTATGACTCTTCAAACCCCATCCCCAAAAGGTTATCAAACTCTAAGTTGGAGCCCATAAATGACAATGTTCTTCAGTTGTTGGTCCAACGTCTGAATGATCTCGAAACTCAGAAAGATATCAAGTGGGTCATCCCGAACAAAATGTTTTCCAATATGACAGAGAACCTCAACCAAAAAGCCATTGCAGTTCAGCCTCGTGCTTTGTTTTACAAGCAAATAATCCATCAAGAAGTTTACTACTCGCCATTTTCAGTCAGCCAATCCAACAGTTTTGTTGCTTTCAAGATGAGTGGGCCTTCAGAATTGAGTTTTGGACGAATATCATCAATTTTTATTCATCAAAGGGATCCCGCAAAATCTCAAAACTTGTTTGATACCTGGCTCTTGATCCAGAGATTTCCCAAACTGTCAAGTGACCTTCAAAGATTCAATCCATTCACGAAGGCTGCAGGCATACATGTTCCAACTCATCTGCGGGCTTGGGGACCGACAAAAGATTGTCTTGTGAAACTTGATGAGATAGTAGCACACTGTTCCTGGATAATGTATAAGCCAGGGGAGATCAACAGAATGTTGAAGGTAGCCACAGTGGCTCTTTTAAATATGGACCAATAGTCTTCAAAGCGGAGGTCATTTTTATATACTCTCACAACACTGACCAAATCCCATCCTTTTTGAAAATTTTGTGTTAGGAAAAGGTCGCTCACAATTTGAAAACATATTATATACACCTATTTGTTTGATTTTGTTTTCTTTCATTGTACATAATTAACTGACTTACAGTAAACATCTTTTAAGGAATGAAAATACATCACAGTTTCATCAGAAGACTCTCTAATTTACTTTTGATGATGGGTAAAGTTGAAACAGGGTTAATCTCCAAAGCCAGTTTCTCTATTGCACTTAACTGGTCCAACCACGACTGTCGAAAGCAGTCGTTTGATAGGCCTGGTGGTGGGTAGATGGAGCTGGTCGGGTGATGATTTCCACCCCGAAGGCGAGGTCAACGAGCTCGTCCTGGAGAGCCATTAGTACTATTAAGACCTGGTAAGCTTTTGTCAAAATTCTCCTTCATTTGATCGACCAACATCCAGATCTTCTCAAGCTCGGAGCTGCGCCAGGGCATGTGTTGTACTCGACATGGTAGCTTGTTTCGTTTGGCAATGGTAGTGAAGTCGGATTCTGGGTCAGTTTCATCATCACTACATGTGGTTTGAACAATTCCTAGAAGCGCAAAGACTTCTTCTTGGACCAATATCTTAGTGCGTAAAGATATGAGCTGTCAAGTTATCAATGATTAGCCAAAGATCATCTAACCCCGGAAAATCTCAAATCTTACAGTGTCTCTTCTTGAACTACGTCTTGTCCTATCAGAAATGCTAGTCTTCCGTTCTTGACTCCAGGAACTTTGACGGTGTCTGTTGAAAGCGGAATTTAAAGACACCATCAGACAAAATATAAGTGAATGTAGTTGTTAGTAATTGAGACACCAGCCTTTTCATTAACAATTGTATGTGCGTATCAAAAAATTTTCTAATGTATTTACGATTGTCCGCATCCAGTGAAATTCCGGTGTACTCTCCGAATTCAACAAGCTTCAAAAATATCTTGAAAGCAACATCCCATAACCATTGGTTTTTGGATGAAGTTGATGATTGTCCCAGGTCAGGACGGAAACTAGATATACCAGCAGCTTTCAACATCTGGCACATGATTGACAGCTGTTGAGGAGACGCCTCCGGGTTCCCAGGCCCATCAGGATTGTCATCCACTTCCAAGATTGGGTTGATTTGGATTGAATCAATATCTTCTTTGTGATTCCATCCAGTTTTTTCAGCTGATGTTGCTGGAGGAGGGATCTGATCGAGTTTCTGACCAAACAGAGTTTTGACGTGAAATCAGATTCGTGCCTAGGAATCATGGACATATCAGCAAGGTTAGAAAAATCAGTTCAATCAAGTGTATTCATTGACACGCACCGATGTTCGTCCACCACGGGTTTTGTTCTTTTTACCTCGACTTTCAGTGTCTTCTCAAGCCTTTTTCTTGACATAGTCTGTCAGGTCTTTCAATTCATTGGTGAGATATTCAATCTTTCTATTTGCTTCAGCTAAATCTTTCCTCAAATGAGTAATGTCTCGCGTATTTTCATCAACAGTACTTCTTAGATTGGAAGAACGATCCGCCGTTGGGTCAACATTTGATGCTTTCACACTGGGATCGATGATATCTTCTTCAGAGTTGTCTCCAACCGCTTCTGCTTGACTGAATGTAGAATTATAAGATGTTGACTTTGTCTTACTGGTCGTAGGATTATAAGATGTTGACTTTGTTTGACCGGTCGTAGGATTATAAGATGTTGACTCAGTTTTACCGGTCGTATCTGAAGGTGGCTCATCTGGGGTCGATTGAGATTTGTTGAGGTGAGTTATGTTTACATCACTCATTACTTCATCTTCAGTCGCCAAACCCTTGTCATAATCAGGAGTATAATCACTGTCTGATTCTACAATTGCCTTCTCCTTTCCTTTTCTACTTTTTGATAGCCAATCAGAAGACAAATTTGTTGGCCTAGGTCTAGGAAAGTTCAATGTCCCACGTTCAACACTTGGGAGATTCGAAGTTGAGGATACTGTAACATTGGTCGGTGTTCCGTGTTCGAAGATTGGGAGTCTTGATGTTGATCCCTTCAAAAGATCACTTGATGTTTCGTGTTCAAAGCTTGGGAGTCTTGGCGTGAATTTTGCAAAACAATTGGCTTCCATAGACATACATACATACCAACAACTGAATTCAGCCGCTTATGGAATGTGCAGATAACAAGATTGATTTAACAACTCACGTGCGTCACTGGGAAGATCGTCTTGGGCATCACTGAAATCAAACGTAATTCGAGATTCTTGTTGGAAATCTGCTTTGTTATGTAGAGAGTCCGCTTCCGCACCCTGTGTATCGGGCAAAAGTGAAGGTGATAGAACTTTGATCGAATTCAATCAGCACCCAATTGCGAGATAAAGTTGTTTCATCAAGTCATAGATCAGTACCCCAATTTGAAAGTCATTCGATTCATCAAATGATCAAACGTACGCAAGTCTTCATAGTGCTTGCAATTCTGAATCGAAAACAACCGTTCTTTGCCTTCCATATCAAGTCCTACCTTTCGGAGCATATCAACAAGCTGTTGAGTTTCATACCAAGTGAACTTGTTAGCCTCAACACCCGATGAGTTCCCCAATTTGACAAGTCCTGCTTGTTTGGAAATGGTGGAACTGGAAGAAGGGTAAGTGTTTTTCTTTGGTTTTGGTTGTGCCTGAGTCTTTGAGGTTGTTCTGGTAAGGCAAGTTTGTTTTGTGATTGTATTCTGATCAAGAATACCCAATAGTTCATCTCGAGACGCTTTGTCACCCAATCGTAAACCAACGCTACGCAGTGGAACTTTTGAATTGTCTGTATGTCCTGCGCTGTGAAAATCTTAATATTTGTCAAGCATGTATGAAACACCGGTATCAGCTTATAAGACACTCATGATGGACAAAAAAAGAGTCGAAAACTGACCATCTAAATCAGAAAGTTGATGTTTCTTTGATACGTGTTTCCCTTTTTTTGCATTGTTGACAGTACCGGTATCTTCGGGGGGGTCCTGGGGTCGAGTTCCGGTAACAGATCAGCGGGGACGTAGTGATCGGGCATGGGGCTTTGAGCTGGTATTCGGCAACATTGTAAGCAAAGCTTACTGCGATGATATTAAGTAGTATTTGAACAGTTTAGTATCTGATTCAATGAAGGATGGGTCAGATGTGGATTGTTGTTGATACAAAATACTGGTGTTATTGTAAGTATGTGAATAAATGAGGGATGTGTACCTTGGGGAGGTCTGATGATATCGTTGACACTTTTCTTTGAATACGCTAGTTGTAAGCTTTTCAGGAGGTGTACCTTGATTTGCAAGGTCTGAATATATATATCTCGAAGTTGGCTGTGAATAATTTAGTGTTTGGTCAAAGGAAGTGGTTGGTTGAGATTTGAATCAATGTTCGTAGACAACGCTTGATTTATTGGAAGTAAGTAATCCCATCCTTTGTAGCAAATGATACTGCTAGCAACAGATTATATTACGGAAAAGATCATCTTGATCAGTTCCCATAGAAGCAAATTGGGTAATTGGGCATTTAGAAAAGGCCTTTATATTTTTGACTCAGTGATGTGTCATCGGAACCACTCATCAAAAGTACTACATAGTTTCATAATATATCAATGTGAAAACATGGCAATATAGCTAGCTCAAGATAGAAAAAAGGAGTTGAACAAGTGCGCTTTGAGAGGTAATTTAACAGTCATCCATGAACAGTCCGGTCACGATTTTGCTCTTGACTTAATTCTTGTTGTCGCCAAGCTTTTTGGTGATCTACTTTTCAGCCTTCTCAGCCACGACATCCTTTTTCCAAGCGTTCAACTTGTGCTCCAACTCGTGAAGTTGGTCCATCAGGTCCTTGATTTCAAGCATCTCGTATCCGGTTACTACAATAACAAGGCCATTCATGAGCTATGATAATTGACGCAGCTATATTGCACAATCAAAATAGGAAATCATACATACCATCATATCCCAGTTGCTCAATTTTTTGGGTCAAAGCTTGGAATTTGCAGTTGATATTTTGAAATGTAATTAGGATCAGGGTGTAACGGACATCTAACGGCTTGTCTGTAAGAGTGTGGATTGCCAATAGGTCAGACCGTAGTAGATAGAGTAACTCGATCATGAAGCACTCTCACCTGTAGTTTTGTCAACTTGCTTTTGCTTCAAATTATCTTCAATGTCATCTTGTTCATGACCAGGTCTTCCGGCTTGCGGCATCATGGCAATGCCTTTTTTATCTGCCCGGATGTAGATAAAGTAGATGATGAAAAGATGCAGATATACTCATCAAGAAAATAGTAAGGCAAAAATCAGGTATAAAATAAAATGCTTACTCTGAATGATTGAAAAAGACTTGATTGTATATCAGAAAAACAAGAATTGAGTTGCGGAAAACAAAAAATTGCCAAAGATTGATTCGCATCAATCAATCATATGCTGGACCAAAGATAGAATACATGGGAAGTGGATACATATTTAATGATGTATCTAATTCCCATGTCTAAGGGGTATTTTGTTCTCTCAATCATATCTATGATGTGATAATTAATTGGGTGGAGCAAAAATGGTGATAGAACGTTAGTACCGTAAGTCACAGGAGGATGGAAAATTCTAATTGTTGATCCTATTCCTATTGTCTCAACATCGCATGATCAACTTCATTCTTCTAATTAAGAAATATAAATGTATTGATCATATAGGTAATTATGACAAATTGATATATCATGATATGGAAGAGGGAGACAGGAAGGAATCATGTTAGAAGAACATGCAAGGGCAAGCTCTCCTCCCCGTTTCCAAAATCTGGTTCAATCATGAATATAGCGTAATTGTGGGATCAACATACGCATTCTCAGGTGAACTCATGACTTGGATAGTGTACTTTAGAATATCAGTTCCGGTAGTATAGTCTCACTGCAGCCGAAATACAATCTTTGTTGACTGATCTGTTGCAACCTGTTTCCAACTTCAAATATCCCATCATAAACAACGCAGTTACAACTTATATCTTGTGGATCACTTTTGAACTTCACAATCGATAATTAATCCTATCTCAATTTTTTTGGATCCTATCTGTTTAGATCAATCTGTACCTGTTTTCTTTTCAAGATACCATGTCTGCCGTTATCGCTGAACCAACTCCAGAAGTACACCCCAACCAGCCTGGATTTGAAGGCCATCCACCCCCCCCAGTTGATCTACCTGGTGGCATTGATAGCCTTCCTCCTCCGATTCATATCTACGACATACCTGTTCATCTTCGAAGACTTGTCACTCTGGACTTGTCTGTTGTACAAAGTAGAACCACCACCACCAATAATCTTCGTGAATTTCTGAGATGCTTCCATCATACAATCCCCCAAATTCGCCTTCAGTCTAAGCTTGCACTAGTCGACTTCTTCCTTTATTATGTGGTTCCCATCCTTTGCGCACCGCACATCTTTGATAGAGAACGTGGAATAATCTACTCTTTTGATGTCCCCTTCCAACTCGAGCTGGAAGAGGAGCCTACCGGCGAGGTTGGCAACGACAATGGAAACACTGGGGTCGATCACGATGCTGCCTAGCTGGGTAAGTTCTTTCTATCGTGATCATCATTGATGTGTTTTAGATCCTCTAATTAGTAATTGACCATATGGTAATGGATATGTGGCATATAGTGTGTGGAAGTTGATGTGTGCGAGTCAATAACGGGAGGACACACGATTGCACCAAACGGTTAGTGCTAGTATTTAAAAGTCACCGAGATCATTTCGAGTATCTAATTGACTCTTTTGATCATGATACTTCAAACTTTTCATGGAAAAGAATCAAAAATGGAACCATCCAATAATTATAAGTTCAACTGTTTTTGATACACGCAAGCAAATTCTCTTCTCCTCAACATCATTGTGTTTTGAAATCAGCTGCTTCATCTTCATATACTTTGTATTCCAAATTTTATCTGTGACTTTCCAATGTTGGTTACATGTTATGCAGGGATATTTATAAGGTGTTTGAATGTACAACAAAGCTTTATGCTGCCCAAATTTCTTACCGCCTTTGTGTCATGTATGAAGCTATTTATTTTGGAAGGCAACTTACCAGCAACTATCACATGTAACTGAGTGAGTCAAGTTGTCAAACTCTGCTTTGTGTCTCTGAGATAACTCAAAGTTGACCTCAATTGAGTGTTCACTTACGACGAGAATTCAATTGTTTCCAAATTCTCCGAGGGTGATGGTGTCCAAATTATATATTGTATATACTCATCAGGGTACCTTGAGAATTCCGTTTACTCTCATTTGATCTCAATGCTTTGTATATGAAATTCAGCATCAAAAAGAGTGAACAAGTGAATTACATGCCAATTAAACTGATTTTAGTATCATTCCTGAGGGCAAGTCTCAGTAGTATAAAGTAGGTAGTTAAGAAACAAAATAAATAAATCATAAATTGCTGGTCAGCTAGATTTGAGAGATACAAGCACGAAATCTACACATCATATATATATTTAGTATGACCGAGAGCTTGAGCGTACACTTGATCAGGCAAGAGTTATGTGATTGTGTCAAATAAGGCGATACAAAGAAATGAAAGAATCACTTTAATTGAGAGATTAGTTGCTGTCCTGATCGAGTGCATCCTGATCACTCGTTCCTTCATCATTAACTTCATGATCATCATCAGTGTCATAATCATATTCCTTCTCCATCTCAATGTTGTGATCTCCTCCGATCAACTTCCAAATTACTCGCTCGTGAGCTTTGATCTTTGCGTGTGCAATGTCAAGATCATGCTGGCATTCATTAGATTCACCTTCCAAAGTTTCCACCTTAGACTTAAGTATATTGATTTCTTTGCATGCTTGTTCAAGAAGAGATGAATGGCGCCCGTTGGCGCCCGCTGAAAAGGTAAGGAAATTGGAGTCAGCTGGGTAGACTACAGTCGTGTACAGTGAATCAAGAAACAAACTCACCATCGGCTTGGCGCTGTTGTAAGTCTTCAAATAGCTGTTTGCTTATTTTGCGGTCGATCACACCTAGCGAGCTTTCAAGTTGACCAAATCGCTCTTCCAGTGATTGAACTAAACGAGATTTGATTAGACACTGAGAAAACAAGATTAAACCAAGTGAACATCAAAACTGACCTTTTTCATCCCGTTGTTGCTTCTCTTGGAAGACATCTACACCGGATTTCTTCTTTGGGGAAGAATTGCTTCCTTTGATATCCATTGCTGGGATATCGCGCCCAATCGCTGCGTCAAAGTCAAGAATTATAAGAATCTACAAAAACTGAAATGAGGAGGAATAGATCACAAACCCAGATTTCCGACTTCAAATACTTCGGTGTTGGAGAAATCAATAAGATCCACTTCTTTGCGCGGAGTCGGAGCGTTTCTCTTATCAGTTGATTTTCTTTTTTTTTGATTCTTTGGTTCATTTGGATTGTTGATGCTTTGACTAGTGTAAGGTTCAAAAAAGGGGTTTGACAAGGCTGCATCTGAGTTGAATGGAATTATACTAGGCTTTGAAGCATGCAATACCGTAGGTTGGTTGACAATCGGGGTGAAGATTGAGTCTTTGAGTGCCTCGAGCTCTCTCTTCTCATCTTCATTGCTAACATTTGAGATCGTGGAAAACTTTGGGGACGAAACCGAGCAACCACGATGCAAATCAGAGATAATTGGCTTTGGAGGTAAACGAACTCGATGGGAAATTGGTGGCTCTAAATGTGGTCTGGGAACTGTCTTTGATGGCTTGAGCCGGCTTGAAGACTAAGAAGTAAAATCTGAATTAGTCAGACTGGTCGAAAATGTAAGCAACGCTACAAAAAACGCAGCACACTTTCACTGACCTTCTTGCTTTTTGGCATCTTCGAGCCTGAGGCAGTGCGGGTGTTAACAGTTGGCTTGACGTCGGGATCTACAACCATGGTACAGGTGATACAAAGCTATGATCAGTATAAATTTAACAAGATTAGCAGAGGGATTTCAGTACATACCAATTCCGATTCGCTTCTGTGGATGAGCATGATCCAAATCTTGGGAGGCAGCACGCTTTGATATCTCGCCACTTTGGTCATCAACAAACTTATACATCATCGGAGAGGAAACTTGCAGGTTTTCGAGCGAAGGATAATGATCCGTAACATTGTTCACCGCAGCTGGGGAGTCTGAGGCTGGGTCCTTGAAGACTAGATCATTGTATAAATGGAAAGTGAATAGAATTTGATTGGTGATGATGTTTTGAAAATAAAATCAGAGAAATGAAAAGAATTTCCTGGACTTACATTGAGGTTGTTTCTCTCTTACAATCTTTGCTACCTCTGCCTTATTAGCGTTCGATTTCACATTTGTCATTGGGTGATTGATGCGTAGCCAGTCAAGCATCGTTTGCTTGTTCACAGAAGGGTTACTGGGGTTGAATACGTTTTTGGGAATACCTCGACTGCTGGATTCCGACATCTTGATGCAAAGGAATTATGATCATTGAGAATTTATTGTTTTATTGTTTGAACGTTGTGTCAAACAGAAAGTTGGCAACTTGAAATTCAGTTCTGTGGATGTACCTTGGATCAAGTACACCTGATCCGCATGGGTTACATCGGAGGTTCACCAGTACATCCACAAGTGGCCTACTCTATCAG
>KZ137144.1:0-11165 GCA_002157035.1 Melampsora medusae f. sp. deltoidis
TATGTAAATTGAATCCCCTTTTAAGTGGGGAAATTACTTTATGCTGGTAGTGTGATATACATAAAAGATGATATACTACGTATAGAAAAGATGATAGAAGGAAGAAGAATATGTATGTTTGTTTATTTTTTGTTTGTTTGTTTGTTCATGAAGGACGAAAAGAACAAATCCCAAAAATCGAAATCCAAATAAAGAAAGAGATGAATTCCAGATTTGATATCAATATAACTATGTACAAACTACTCAATCGAAGAAGAAGAAAAAAGAAGAGATGATAAATTGACAAAATTACAAAATGTGAAGAAGAGAAACCAAAATCAAAAATCAAAGAAAAAATACAATGCAAGATTGAGGATTTCAAGAAAGAAGAAAAAAAACACATATTTCTCTTCTTGATCCCCGCACATCACACATCCTTCAAAGCTCATTCCTTTCTCCCAACGATTTCACCCCAATCCCATGCCCATACCCATTCTTCTTCTCCCTATTCTTCCTCTGATGAGTAACATTCTTCTGATCACTCACCCCATGTCCCACTTTCCTTAAAGATTTCTTAAATTCATTAAACGTCAAACTCATCCAATCTTCACACGTTTTCTTACATCTAGATGTCAAAAGCTTCAAAAACTTATTCGATTCAATCATCATAGCTGTTGGATCTTTCAAGAATTCTTCAATGGTTTTGCTACTCCTCCTCCTACTACTACTACTATTGGTTTGATTATTCGATCGATCGGCTGCTTCGGTGTAAATCATTTCGGGTCCGGTGACTTTGGAAATCAGTTCGCTTAGGTTTTCGTCCCTTTCTTCGGTTTCAGATTCGATTTGTGGGTTTGGTGATGAGGTTGTCTTTGATGACAAAGGCAAAGGGTTGATTGATTTAGTAATACCACTTTGAGAATCATCAGATGATCGACCAGACCCCTCCTCCAACTTATCATGCTTTTCCTTCTGTTTCCTAAAATCTTCAGTTTCTTTAATCCTAGGTCCAAGTCCTGCCTTGATTTCAATAGCAGAAGCTGTTTCTCCCGAAACCTTTGAATCAAACATCTCATTAATCAATTCATCAGGTAACGTACCGTCCAATTGTCTTCTTTCCCAGATCTTTCTAAACTTTGCTACCGCTACTAATGATTCAGATAACCGATGTAAAGTATTGATGAACGAAATCAATTCAGGTCTAGTAAGATGAAAGTTATTATGTCTAATGATTCAACACAAAAGGAAAACAGAGATTTCATCAATTGGTCATTCCAAACCTTTGATAGAGAAAATTGATGAGAAACACTTACGACTGCTCGCCTTCTTCGTATTCAAATAACAATTTCAAACCTGTGCCCAATCCCATCACCTGTAACTTACCCCACAACCTACACTTATCGCAACCCACACAATCCANAGACTTGGTTATAAGGTGAAAAGTGCCGGGATGTGAATGCACGTTTCTAAAATGCATCTTGAATTCTTCTTTCAAACCTTTTTTATTCTCACTGACCAAGAACATTGAATGTTCATCAAATGTACCGGGATATTCTTGAGCAGTCAAGATCAATTTCTCCAAGACTTCTTTGGTTTCTAGGTCTGCTTTCTCATCATCTGTACACAACTCTACTCGTTCGGATCTCAAGTAGTTGGATGATTTCGATAACGCTCGTAACATCAAGGTGTAGGTGAAGTATAAGTTTTCTAGACGGTCTGGATGTGATCCTACTCTTTGTAGATAACATTGTAGGTTCGGGATCCATTTGCCTGAGAGTGGGTCTAGGTATTCATCACAGATATGGATTGAAATAGAAGCATGTAGACCTATTGCAAGTCACCAATCATCAATCATCATCAAGTTCCTTGTGATGGCTTCTTGCTTATGGAAAAAAGTGAAAGAATACTTACCAGAAAGTAACTTGTAATACACTCGTTTCTCTAAACAAGTCTGATCCCCATACCGTTCAAGTAGATGTCTACCGGTGGCAGTAGCCGGAATGGCTTTCGGACTAGTTAGAGACGAATCAATGATCCCAGGATTAGGAAAAGCTGATGAAACAGTCGAAGGGGTAGATTTAGGTATCAAATCAAAACAGTTTTCTTCATAAATCGATTGCCAAATTCTTGATGCCGATTTCCCAGCGTAGCCTGTAAACCGTTCAGGATTGGCTAAAAGATCTACATAAACGCTTTCTGAGATTCTCAAATAAATTTGGATTAGTAAAAGAAAGTAAAAGTAGAATGCAGTAAGATTAAGACTCAACGAGATGAAGGTTCGAGATGATTATCATCTAATACACAAAAGTTTTGATCGTTTGATTGGGTATTACATGGTTTTTGTTCCAAGTTTGGTGGTAGTTGATTCGTTGCGGTTGTTTTTAATCCACTTAATTCTTTGGATCTCCAGTATTGTGGAATATCTTTCTGTGTAAGAGAAAGAATAAGATTAGTTTGAATTGGATCAGGATATCAGAAAGAGATGGAATGATTGTTTACTTGGTCTAGTTCGTCTACTGCACAGGCTATGTTACCACATGCTCCGTCTTCTGACCAGAATGGACATTGTCTATAAAGATCTACCTAGAGCAAAGAGAAAGAAGATGAGATGAGATTGTGATGGATGGATGCAGTGAAGAGGTAGTAGTTACTTTATGATATCGAAAGATTGGTAATTGAACTGCATGATTAAGTTGAGAATGTAACCTTTTGTTGACTTCATCAATAGTTTCAAAAGCACAATTGGCATCTTCGATTGGACCTTTAGGTTGAGAGCAGAGAGTTGAAGGTGGATGAATTAATGATGAAGAAGTAGATTGAGCAGTGAGAGTTGAAGCAGTGGTAAGAGATGTGCTAAGGGTAGAGATGATAGTGAAGATGAAAGTTAACGTAATCGTTCGATAGTGATGAGTGTTGATGAGTTTTGATGATGATGATGATGATGATGATGATGATTGAAACATGATGTTGGATAGTAAAATGTGATTAATGTTATATTCAATTCTATGTTGTATTTGTTGTCCGTTTGAAAAGAAAATGATAAAGTTGAGAATCGTTATGTGAAGTGAAGTGAAGTGAAGTGAAGGATTAGTTGAATTGGTTGGTTTCTAAGAAGATGCTAAAGTTCATCAGATAAGTGATTCTTGTTGATAAGACCCTTTTATGTAATTTAATTTTCACTTCTTCTTGTTGGTAGTAATGATAGATATCCATGAGTATCCATGCATGTTTGACTTGCCACTTGATAAAGTAATGCTGTCGACTCACGAGTTGGATGATGATTTTAACCCAATCGATTCCGATTCCGATTCCGATTCCAATTCCTAGTTCAAATCAAAATCTCAAACAAGTCAGATTGAAATCACTTGACTCGGATCCTATTCTCTGCTCCAAATTTATAACATCGCCACCTCACTCTCTCTCCCCGCCACTTCACAGTCATTGTACCACCTCGCACAGCCCATTGTATCGCAGCCTCAACTTGGCATCTTGGTACGAAATTGTATGTACACTTGACTGCAAAAAGCAGCAAAAAGCTCATACAGGTAACTTAAGATACATGATAATTTGCATAGCATGTACCGTTACATATATTACAACTGATTCAAAATCCAGAATGACCCGGCCTTGCGCATTCAGGGTTGAAGACTTGAAGTTGAACCTGAGGGCAGATCAAGCTCAACAGGACCACCTGCTGGAAAACCAAGATGAGTGAAACCCATCAGACCCTTGGCATAGGCCAGCAGCCTTTTTGCGGTGCTTCTTTGGAAAGCTTTTGAATGGTGAGACCAGATTCACATCTTATATATACTATGTACTTCAAATTGGTCTGTGGGGCCTTGAGAGAGCATCCACAGTGATGCCAGTGGACTACAACTTGTGGCTGTTAATAGCACCCCTGATGTGCATTGCAATCTTGGTCCTTTTCAAATATAAGGCTGGAATTATCTAAGGCTTATCCATGAGCATGTTCAAGGATTGACCTTTTTGTCAAAAGATCAATTTCAACCTGGATTTCATATGTTCAATACTTCAACATCCAAATTCCAATGCTCTTCAAGTTTAAACAGCCAAGGATTTTATTTTTGGAACTTCAACCTTTGACTTTTATCCTATGTACTGTACACTTCATCCTCCAAAAAACAACTAAACAATTTTTGTTTGTCTTTTTACAGATCTCAATCATTTCATCTTTCTTGATCTCTTGCCTGATGTTCCTGCTCCTTTACTTTATACTTCCTATACAACGATGATAGGAAAAAATGGGTAGATAAATTTCAAAATCATTTCGATTTTGGTCGGCCAGCCAAAGTTTGTTGGTTTGGCATAACTAAAGCTCAGATAGTACCTGTGGATATCTTCAAGATACAACCTCTCACACATTCATGTCTCGAACAAGAAAGCAACAACCAACACCCACATCAAATGCAAAAAATGTTTCAAAGAAAAACTTTGTAGTATGTATGTAGTTGCAAAGTGTCAATGTTGAATAAAAAAATGCATGCAAAATTAATAATGATAAGATATAAAACCATAATAATACAAAAGAGATGAGAAAGATTAATACTGATATGTTTTTTGTTAGTGAAAAGAATTGTAGTAGGGGTTTTGAAGTTGGTTATGTTATACAAGATCATCATATGGTTTTTTGGAAATCAGTTATTTTGCTGTTTCCAAATCTTAATTTCCTTTGATTTCTTTTTTCCTAAAGATAAATCTTCTTCTTTGATGATTAATGGGAAAGAGGACAAACATTCACAACTTACTTACTCATCTTTGAGAATAAAAAATGTCCATACAAGTTCAGTTTGAGAAAAACTTCTAATGTGTTCGTTAGTGCAATGATGACGATATATATCTAGTTGAATCTATTTTTTTGGTTTTCGTGTTTCTTCTTTTTGCTGAGGAAATGCTCCCTTTCAAGGTATTGAATGTCCATCAATGCTTTGCTGGTGATAGGGGTGTATCATGCAGTGTACTTGCATCCTGCTCACTAGGCTGTCTGCTGCGCATGATCGGTTCATGTTCTGGTTCTACATGATGGGTTTCATGTGTTTTGGGTTCAAATGAAAACTGTTCCTTTTCTCCATCGACAACGATCGGATCCTTTAAGCTTAATTGATGTTTGAATAAGCTTTTGATACAACAAATGGGTTTAAAGGAAAAGTCACGGATGTCAGTTTGGATAGAGGAGAGAAATCCAAGGTAGAGACATACAATTTTGCACGTAATACCAATATGACAGCAGCGAATCCAAAGATGATGATGAAACCGATACTCTGCACTCCAATCAGGACAAATCCCAAGATAGCTCGGGGTATAGGTTGCACGTCTTGTCTTGGTACAAATGTCACCAATACGCAATCTTCGATAACTTGGAGAACACCAAGGATGATCGCAAGCACATTGAATCGAGTTTGTTGAAACGGTCTAGAAGCTATCAAGAAGATCAAAAGGAGTGCCTCTAGTATGATCGTCGCTATCACTTGTCTTTCACCCCACCCCTAAGAACGATGAGGAATTGATGAATGAGAAGATGTGTGAGATTCCGAAACGATACTATATAGGCAAAGTAAAGGGACTAACCTGACCAAAACCGAGTACAGCCACCTTTACAAAACAAAGAATTCCCCAAGGAAAAAAGGCCCACCACCTGTTTTCTTTGAAGACACCGATGCTCGAACGGGAATCAAAGTTGTCCACGTGTGAATTGTTACTTGATTTGAATTTAGTCCAACACACCCAAGCTAAGGCGAGAGTGGAAGCAACCCATATGATGACACTCAAAAATATCGGCAACCAAGCATCTGTTCTTCCTAACCTCCATTGCCAACAAGTGAAAAGTGTGATCGGAGGCCAGACAAAAAGTAACACTTTTAATCCGACAGGTGAGATGTATCGTGATACAGTGTACATGGGTGTACGCCAACTTCGTTGCCGGATACGGAGAAAGCCAACCACAAGAGCGGTGATGGCAAGCCCAAGAGCAATCAAGATGATTGTCCACATAAAGACCACCGTGAAAGCGTTTTCCACTGGGAAACCCAATTCATTGACATAGGCTGATAGCCCTGGATCCAGCAATGTCGTGTTTTTGGTGACAACTGGGACTACATAATCGTTTCTGGGAGTCGTGGCAATCAGTTCGCCCAACGGTTTTCTCTCTACGCTGTTCGCCATCAAAACTTTGGTGGTAGCCAATAGGGTACTGATAGCGGTTCGAGAAGCAAGGTTTGGGCTGGTCTCTTCCGAGTTCATAGGACCAGAGACTTGGTTATAAGGTGAAAAGTGCCGGGATGTGAATGCCACAAGGTCTTGAGCGGTTGTAAATCCATTTCCGCCAGTAGCCCTTCGTAGCCTATCGACAGCTCGTGAAATCGCATCAGATCGGATTAGGCCAACTGCATATGCAAAGTTGGTGGTCCATGTACGAAACACTGTTGGAAGCGAAAAAGGAGTGTCAATGGAAAAGAAACTGCATGGAAGGCGGCTTTGTGTGGAAATGTGACAGATTGATAGAAAACAAACCAGTAGGATAGTTCAGGCTCATCATCCCTGACATTGCCATGTGTTGAAGTTGATTACCGAGTAAAAGGAACAGTACCCCAAATTGAAAAGGGTGAACGGTGGCGAGTGCGAAGCTGAGTATAAGAACAGCAGCTGTGGGCCACGAGACTGATGCCAGTCCGACGGTGAGCCCATTGGTGAGAGTGACTTGTAAACAGGCAGCAGCTTGGTTTGTGTTGGTATCCGTCAAGACAACAGTAATGACAGCTTCGATATCAGGTACGACCCATGCCAATCCAGTGATCGAGGGAACGTTTGCAGCAGGAATCGTGTAACCACCCGATCCGGTAAAGTTGTAGGTTGGCAATGGGCACAATACCCCGGATAGAACTGAGCAGAGATCGATTGAGAGATTGAGCGAGTTGAGACCATAGACATTCAGTGAGAGTTGTGCTTCAAGATTTAGTCCTGTTGAGACTGAAGCTGCTGATAAGTCAAACCCTAGTGAGTTATTAGATTTGTAGTAGCGTACATCAAAGGTATCGACAATGATAGCTTGAGGAGTCGAGCAGTACGATACTGAACTGGTTTCTGTTGAAATACAACCCCAAAAGTTAAAACGAGTGATGGCGGATAAGAAGTTGGGAGGAAAGCTTACCAATGACATCACTTCGAGACGTAACTTGAAGGGCGAGGGAGAGAAGGATGGGAATTGAACTAGTCCACCGAGGGATGATTCTCGGAGAATTGAAGAGAGTTGACAACATGGTGGCAGGTGGTCTTATTCCCAATCTCAGAAGGGAAAAAAGAGTCGAAGGAAGGCGTGGGGCAGTGCTGGACGTTGTGGGGCGGGTGAGAGGTATTGATCCGCAACCAAGAGCACTCTATAGCAAAGGGGGGTAGGATGATAGGTTGTTGTAAATGAGCAAGTCCAATTGCGTATGGCAAGGGGTGAACTGACTAGTGAGTCGATGCACGCGCGTGTTTGGCGCAGGGTTGATGCGATCGATGGACTGTTTGAATTGACGCGATGGCCAAGGGAGTGCGTGGGCGAGATGAGAAGTAACCAAAGATAGCGGTATGATGGTATCAGAGACCAGTTGAGAGGAGGTATCCAAAGTAGAGAAATGCTCCAAGAAATCAAGTTTTCAAATCAAAATGAAATGTCGTTAAGAACCGTTGCAGTTCGAGGGCGATGATGATGGGTAATCTGGCTGATAGAATGAAAGTAGTTGAATCGAGGATGGATTTCTGACCAAGAGATCTAGGGAAAGAACCAGGATGAAAATCACCAGAATGATATCAACCAACCAGTTCAAAGGTCAACAAGGCAAGTTGATGATGCTACAAAATAAATTGGGGTTATCGTTTCGAGCAGAAGATCGTAAAAGATTGAGATATAGTAAATCAAAACAGATTGTGATGGTCAGAATAGGATGTTATCAAATGTAAGTTTGAAGAGGTGGGCAAACAGCCTGTTGAACAGTTTTGTTCTTGAGAAAGAAGGCAGGTATGTAATAGTATTCAGAATCAGTTAGAAATCAGAATCACCCAAAAAACCATCATCAGATTGAATTGGATTGTACATATTTTAAAATCAGTGGTCAAGTGAATTGAAGTAGGTAGGTAGGTAGAACAGTGCTGTTTACTTTAAAACTTCAGTCTTCATCAAATTGGTTTGTTTGGGTTTGATTCTAGACTGAAGAACCCAACCAAATCGATTCTGATTGATTACTTTTCAAAGTCAGCCATTCGGACTTTCGAATCAGGTGTTCGGGTGGTTACTTGAGCTTATCAGCCATAAGGAATATCAGACAATCGTTAGTAAGAGTAAGCTGATCAAGACGAAAAGAGCGGGGAGAATGAGTTTGATTGAGATGGTTACCTTTTACGAGGAATGATGCTGAGTGAGATTGAAAGAAAGGTATTATCCATGAAGATTGGAAGTGAAACCAATCCACTCAAATCATCTGACTTTCGATCACACAGCCTCAAGGTCATGACGTCAGTTACAAATACCCTTGGCATCTCTTTATCCTGAAATCGATTCGATCAATTTCAACTCTTCAATCCGTTCAAGAGCCTGGCTTTGAGATGGCAGCTCATTAGTATTCAATACGTAAATACATGGTGTCCAGTTGATCGAATTACATAAAATAACAAACACCTTGATTCTTGACCAATTCTAATCAAACTGCAATGTCTATCTCCAAGACATCTCTTCTGGTGTGCACGTCGATTTCAGAAAGCTTGGCAACTTTTGCCTGCCAAAGTTTCGAAAATTGGCGTGGACTCCTCGCCAAGCTTGGTGAAATTGACTGTACTTGCTCGGGTGAGCAAACCAAACATATTTGCAAGGATCAAGGATGCAAAAACCTGAGCCTTGACTCGCATAACTTTTCTTCCAAAAAGACTGGCACATTGTAAAAAAAATTGAATCTCGGCATGAAAACCAAACATTTGATTGCGTCCATGATTCATCCGACTTGCGCCCCACAACAGGCCTGAGGATAAACAAACAAAAAGAATCGGTCACGAAGAAGAAAAGCAGGGTGCCACCGTAAATTCGAGAGGATCAAGGGGATTGCTGGGTATTGTGATTCCTCCGCGGATTTTAAGAGCAGAAACCTCAAAAAAGACATACAGCCAAGCATTCTTTCTTGGATGCGGAGTTTTTTTGGAAAACAAAACTACATTTTCAAACTACAGTTTTTTGTAAAATGGCTTGGTTCCAAAAAAGGTAATTTGGAATAGTCCATATCTTTCAAGTTGAAGAAATGGATAAAAAGAAAAGAGTTGTGGATTTTCCCAAAGGATGGAAATGATGAATAGTACTTGGGTATCATAATGTGATTATATTCTCCAAGTACAGATATGCAAAAGTTCACCAGATAATTGAGAAACTTGAAAGGAGTCAGCAAATTCCCCAATTTTGATTTGGAAGATGTACAAGAAAGCAAACTTGACTAACTCTCTTACTCCTTGCAAGGTGCTTACCTCTGAAAAGCAAAACATTGCCTGAGAAGTAGTCTGGGATGCATGTATCAAGCTCCAAAGTGGGACATTGAGATCTTTGGGCTGGATGAAGACATCTTGAGGAAAAAGAAAGGGTTATTTTCAGGACTATCTTAACATGTGCTTGGACTCCAAGCTCCTCCCCAGCTTTTCTGGAACACCTACTACTGGGAACTCAATGATGGGTCTTTTGTAACTTTTTCTGATTTTGAAGCCTGTATATCCTTGCTGCAGGTGAAAAGGTCCAAACATGGATTCCTTGTTGCTGAAGTGATAGAAGAGTTCCACGGGGTTTTCAAGATGGGGCATGTGTAACGGGCATTCCCAATGTTGCCTTTTTCTTGAAATCACACGCATACATTGAGCAAAAATAGGATATTGCAATATAACAAACATGAGCTTGATATTAGCCACCTTTGTGGAAAGATTTTCTTTTTACTGGCAAGCCCGTTTCTCAACATCTCGCAAGGAGCAATCTGCTTGATGTAAGGAGGGAATATGGGTATATATTACAGCGTTTGTGTCGAGTATGGTGTCAGTGTCACAGAGGGTTTAGTACATGGGACTTGTATATACTTATTAGATTTCGTTTCATTCTCTTTTCTTTTCTCGAGGATTCCCTTTCCTGCTTTCTCTCTAGTTAGAAGCTCTCGTATTGATTGACTGGTGGTACAGATTTTAGGCAATATACTCTGGTACTAGTTCTGTCTGGCTTTGGCCTTGCGAGTCTGAGCTTCAGTGCAGGTGAAGTATATCTCGACCTTACACTTGATTAAGTTTGTGGAAAAGCGGCCAACTGATTTGAAAGATCAAACAGAGTTGGAAGTCTCCTTGATTGGAATTCTTTGAGCCTGCTGAACTGGGGTCTCTCAAGCCTGCAGGTGCAGGCTGGACAAAACTCAAGTCATTGGGAGTCTGCAGGCCAGATTGCAGGCGGGCCAGCAGGCTACAATTCGCAAGTCCCCAAGAAATCCATGATACTGAAGATTCAAGCATATTTCTCAAGGCCAGAGACAAGGATCTATGTCGTGACTTTTATACTATCTACTTTTATCACACCAGTACGGAAGCCGTGACGTGAAGTGACCGCCACGCTGTTTTCCAATTTCGGATTTTGGATTTCAGATTTCAGATTTTTGATTTTTGATTTCGAGACCACGAGGAGCCCCTGCATAATACTAAGCATAGCCCAAAATGCTGTTCTGCATGCAATGTAAAAGTTGGCCCCTTGCCCTGGGTGTTATTGAGCATTCTGTGGAGTCTTTGAAGTTTTGAAAAAGGGATGTTCATATCCTCATTTTCAACCATTCAATCAGTGTAATAACTTCAAGACTCTTATCATTACAAACTATCAACACCATGGACAATCATTCCAAGTGCGGAGGCTGTGGAAATCTTTTCTCAAGAATGACCACACCCTTGTGTGGTCGATGCCAGTGGAGGAAAGACAACCCCAATTCAGGACGATGTACGACACCCCAGTGCGCCAGTTGTGGAAAGTGCTATTGCTTTCTTGATGAGACTGAATGTCCATCATGCAAGAAGGGCAGCAAGAACAGTAGTCTCTCAGCACCTGCTCCACCTCACAATACACCTTCTTCAGCCTTGGCGACTCCAGCTTTGGCTCCAACAGCATCAATCGCGTCGAGTCTTCCACAGGAGCT
>MWRK01011018.1:0-13560 GCA_002157035.1 Melampsora medusae f. sp. deltoidis
GTTACAAAACGTACGATATCGGAAGAGATCGAGAGAGAGAGACAGGCACACCAGCGTGAGATTGAAGAACGTCAACGTGAAATTCATGAACGCCAACGTGAAATGCAGGACAGGCAACGTGAGATCGAAGAAAAAGAACAAGCGATGTTACTTCAACTAGAAGAAGAAAAACAGCGACTAGCTGACGAGGCTAAAACAGCACTCGAAGAAAATATACGAGAACAAAGGCGACTCGAGGAAGAAGCTCGCTTAGAGGAGGAATTGGCAAGGATTCGAGCTGAAGAGCAAGCGCGGACTGAGCTAGCTGAGAAGATCGCAGCTGAAGAGGTACGTTGTTTTGTTTGATTCGCTTGACCAAAATTCTCATTTGATTCTGACATGGATACCTTTTCTCCAGGAAGCAAAAGTTATGGCCAAGCGTGCCGCACGAGCACGACTCGAGGAGTGAGTCAGATTTTATTCGACTTTTTGCATGTCGGCTGTATACTCATCTTTTGTTTGACAGACGCGAAGATGCATTGCGGGCATTGCACGTCTCCCATATCTACCACGAGCCCCCTGTTTCCCAGCCTATACTTCGAGAGTTCAACCCAATCTCGTATGCTCAGGCCTACTCGTCACCCAGTGTCTATGCGTACTCTCTACCGCCATCGCCTGTCCTTCCGCTTTCGCCACTTTTCGTGCCAGAAGAGGTCAAACAAGCAGCTCAGGCTCAAAAACAAAAGTACGAATTGGAAAAGAAGCGACGAGAAGAAGAGCAAAGGGTGGAAGAAGATCGGTTGAAAACACTTCAATTGGAAGCTCAACTGAAGGCGGCTACCGAACAGCTTGCGGCCGAGCAAGAACAAGCTCTCCGAGCACAACTTGAACATAAGGCAAAGATTGAAGAACTCGAACGCAGGACACGAGCAGTTGAGGCTAGACGTTTCGAGGCGCTCCAAGAAGCCGACTTCAAAAAAGAGCGGGAGCGACTAGATGAGGAGAACGCCTTAACGATCAGGAAAGAATGGGAGGCCAAGCGTCGAGCGGCTGAAGAGGAGATGATTAGGAAGGAACGCGCAGAGGTGGCCAGATTACAGGTCGAACAAGCTGCTGCCAAGCAACATCCATCAAGTCCATCTCCCGCCGGCGGGTCAAGTAGTGATGACGGAATGACAGCAGCTAAGAAGAGGGGTGCACAAGCAGCGTCATACTTCATGGCCAAACAAGCTCTTTCCAAGCCTTTGCGCTCACGTAGAGTCTCAACTTCTCATCAAACTACCGGGCGCCAAAGACGCGCAAGCTACACTGAATCGCCAGTCCTCTCTTCAACATCACCTACATCCGGATTTATGGTGTTCTCTTTCGATGAGATTCCTGGCTATGCACATGACGTGCTACAGGAAGTCGAAAGCTCGTTCATCATGGATGTCAGCCAGACCCCTGCTCTTGAGTTTCTTCGTAAAACAGATGAGGGAAGGCGATTGGCTAGTAAAGGACAATGGTTTGCTGTGCAGGCTCTAGTCAAGCTTGCTGAAGAGGTATTGTCTTTTCTCGAATCTCTTCACACCTGATCATCTTGCTAACTTTGAATCGTGCTATCTTAGCTTCATGCCGATGCAATAATCAAGCTCACCTCCCAGAATCCTGTGTTGATCAATGATAATCAAGTTAACTTTTCGGCCACCGGACTCGGTAAGTTTACTCATCAAAGGCATCTGTGTTGGTTTCTCTTGTTGATGCTATCTCAATTTCTCATCTTCGACAGCCGTGACGATTAAATTTCCATCTCCAGACCGCGTAAAACATTATACCCCATCTTTTGGTCCAAAGAGAGCCTCAATTTACAATCATCCTACCGCTTCAGCCCCAGTTCGCGCACTGCAAACTCCCGCGCTCTCGTTGAAAAGCGAACCGTTTGATGTCAGCTCGCCCAAGAACTTCCATCAAAGCATTCCACGCATCAGGTTCGACCTCGGTAGTCTCCTGGAAAGGTCCTCAGAAAAACACGAAAAGAGACCTGAAAGGAGACAAACCCCTGCTTTCGAAATGCACGTCGTTCCGCCCTCGAACTCGTCAAAATGTTCTACCCCAAATGCGGAAGACAAGGGGCCCTCTCCTTTAAGCTCGCCAGCACCATCTGAGCAGGCAGCAGAAGCGCTTCCTCATCCGCCCAATTTTACTTCACCCTCGGCATCGTCAGCAAAACTCCAGACCACGTGCGAAACGTGTTCTTCGCCTAATCACCAAGGAGTCGGAACTGTCTATGATCCTGTGGCCGACTCGCCTTACCATTCAACCACTACTAATGTACATCATCCTGCAGAATCGCCGCCTCGTAAACCTTCACCACCCACCATCAAATCTCCCGCGATCAAATCAGCCGCTAGCCAATCGGTCGCTTCAGCTCAGTCTGTGACGCGAGCTCCTTCGACCACAGAACATTCGAGACCTCATCAATCCTCCTCACGACAAGCAGCCCCTGCTACAAAGAGCAACGTCTATCCACCGTTGCCCTCTGAAGCGTCTTCTCGTAGCTCTACGCCATCATGTTCATCGGCTGAAACCCCACCGCGTGACCGTCGTGAAATGGAAGATTTATATGGCACCGAATCTCGACGTATGGCTGATCGATCTACATCGCGGGCTCGCAATCGATCAAGTTCTGTGGCTGCCCGTACATCGGAGCCAGGTTCACGTTCAGTATCTTCTCCCCCATCACCCAAACAGACCTTCACCTCATCAGAAAAAGAGCCTTCAAGAAGCCATAACCATAGTCGTGCATCTTCGAAGAGTTACAAACGATACAGTGCCACGCAAGTCCCATTGCCGATGACGCCCGAAGAAAGACGGAGATCATACGAATCAAGTGCAGGAGGAGGGGGAGGAAGAAGAAAAGGTGATGATGATAGATTGAAAACCCCAAGAATGGTTCCATTGCCGGATTCACCAAGAGAGTCGCCTAATAAAGGCCAACGACGATCGGTACATTTTCCGGACGTTTGGATTGGTGATCAATGGGATTCTCATAGTCCTGCTATGGCGAGCTTGAGGACTCCAATGACTCCAAAGATTGGCAGAAGCTTGTACGAGCAACAAGAACCAGTGAGATCGAAACATTCATGTGAGTTAATGATTCTGTTTAGGAAAACATGTTGAGCTTAACTGAGATGTACTTTACTTTTTGTGATAGCTCCTCTGATGGATGTTGATGGCGAGTTTGATGTCTTAGGTCGAAGATGGGGACGAACTACCCCGGCTGTAAGTCCTGAAAGACCGACCTCACAACCAACCTCACAACCAAGAGGTCGATATACCAGTTGGTGGGAGGATTTGAATCAACTAGCATAATGGGTTCATGTAGAAGAAAAGGTTTGATCATTGCGAGAGATCATGATCCCAACCAAAAATGTCCTGTGTTAAAATATCTTATATTAATTGGTTTTCTTTTTGATGATTGGAAGTGTTTCATTCTTCTTGAATTGAACAAAAAGAGGAGGATCGTAATTATGTTTGTTGTGTGCAAAATTTACTAAAAACGATGATATAGATCTTGATCTTTTTTGAATCTTTGATATTGTTTTGAATAAAAAAGACAAGATACATAGACTTTTTTTGATTTGGGTTTTTTGTGATTTAATACATTTATATGTTTTCCAAAACTTTGAAAATCAGTAACAAAGAGATTTATTGTAATTTGTATATAGTATAAAAAGGGTTCTTGATTCTTGGTTTTTTTTGGTCTTGATGTTCTTGGTAAATACATGTAACCATGCATTAAGAATGATTATGATGATATTGTTATACACGATACATTCCTTTAGGATTGAGTCTTGGTACTTCGTCGATTGAAAGGTTATGAAATGAGTGAATTTCACAGCGAAGAGCAGAGAGTTGACCATTTAACACTATCCTACTCACTTGTCGTACATCTGTGGATACTTCAACAATGGATATTTGTCACTATCATTTACACTTTTCCAATCTCAAGAGCTGTTTGAGAAGGAAAGGCAATATGAAATTTCTCAAAAGGAAGAACACTGGTGTCTCTCACAGGTGGTAAGGCCAGGAGTATCTATAACCCAGTTTTTATTGAAAATGCTAGGAATAGCTCAACAAGCCCATCAGAAGGCTAGACAAAAAATCTTAGCAGTGAAAGCAGCAAAGAACACCATCAAAAGCAAATATCTATCACAAAAGAAGAGACAACAGAACAACCCATCTCTGAGTCTAGCTCAACTAGCCCATGAGAACACTAAACAGAAACTCTTGGCAGTAAAAGTAGCAACAAACACCAACAAAAGCAAATAGATCACAAGAGTAGAGAAATCCGTTTCAACAAGCCCATCAGGATCCTGAATAAGAAACCCTGTGTAGTAATGAGAATAGCAGAAATAACAAGATAAGAGAAATTAGGACCAATTAAATAGAGAAGCAGAAGGAATATAAGAAGATCTACAGATGTGATGTTGTACAATTGATGGACATCTACCTGTCACCTGTGTGGTTATGAGGTCTGTCTTTAGCTGATACTCATTTTGATGTGTAGGGTGTGAGCCTAAATTGCTTTAATTCAGCTTTGAAAAGAGAAAAAGTACAAATATAATGAGTGATTAAGTGTCTTAGTGGATTGAAACCATGAAGCTTTCTTGAAAGATTGAAAGAGTGATAAAAACTCACTGTTATATTCCATCTCCCCCTCAAGATATTGTTTAGCACCAGGGATACAATGGGCAATGCCATTGTGATCCAGGAGACTGATGATTTCATCATTATGTTCAGCAATGAAGTTTCTTTTCCTTTGTATTGATTCAGGATCTTCTCCCTTGATGTATAGTACTCTGATTTTCATAAGATTGACTGCCTGTTCAATGTCCTGGAATTTGGCATTTTCTAGATCATGAAAATGGGTTCAAATATGGATTCAAATGGGCTAGAAGGGTTTTTTGTTAGGAAATTGTGGATATCATTTGAGAGCTCTTTGTTATCCTTATTGAATTTAAGATCAACCACTTTCTCATCATAGCCTTTCTTGAAGTTAGTATTGATTGATTTCTCAACTTCTATAATGTCTTTGATCTCATGGAACATTATGACTAGCTAGTCAAGGACTTGGTTAGAGTATCTCTGGAAGATTTGGATACTGAAATGTGATGCGAGATAGAGTGTCTTATTGATTTGAGGATATGACGCATTTAGAGAGTGAAAGTGTTTGACTTGCGGTTGAAGCCCTTTGTGGGTTGAGCCGACTATCAGTGCAAGTAATTGGTAGCTTGATGATATCATTTGCATGTATGTCTTGGCAAGTCTATGACGAGGGAGATTTCAATCGACCGCTTGAATCGAGTTGTGCTACCTCTTATTGTGAAGGCAACTTTGCATTGGTAGCTTAGTGAACAGCTCAACGCCAAGGTTTCTCGAGTGCTGCATACGTTTCCATTTTTGGTGTTACAAAACGTACGATATTTTCATTTTGGCTCAAAGAAATCATGACCAGGATGGAAAGTATACAAGAATCATAAAGGGGTTTTCACTATGTGGGTATAGGACGATCTCACTAAACACCTATGTAGATGATCAATACCTACAAGGAATCCTGATGATATTCAAATTCTTGCATCATAACTTTGTTATTCCTTCTAACTTAAAAGGCCAACTGAATCTCTGGCTATAATTCCATTGATAGCTCTAAAAACAATCAAGTGTGAATCAAAAGTGTGATTAGAGCCAGAACAATATCCGCATGTTATTTTCAAGTAACGAGGCTCGTCTGCTTACCTTGGTGATCGTATATTCTTCGATACCTTTTTGACCTAATTCGCGTCCCCAACCACTAGATTTATAACCGCCAAATGGCACATTAGGAGGACAGAATGCATATGAATTGATCCTGGTTTGGTCATTGCAGAAATAAACACGCAAAGGTATCAGACTTGAAAAGTTTATTGTAGATATCATGGCGGAAGAGAATTACCAGACAGTCCCAGCTTTCAATCTTGAACCGATTCGAATCACTTGATCTTGTTTTTCAGTATGAATCCCTGCTGCTAAACCATATTCTGTTTCATTTGCCATCTTGATACCTTCTTCAACCGTATCAAATTTCATCACTACTGCTACAGGTCCAAACTTTAAAGAAGAATAATATTCATGAGTATGTCAAAAGTTTTAATCAAATGCGAGATGAAGAACTATTGAAAGCACCTACTATTTCCTCCCTCACAATCTTCATCCAAGGTTCAGCATCTACAAAGATGGTAGGTGCCATAAAATTGCCACCCTCAATCCATCCGTTTGCATCCGAATCTTGAGTTCCAAATCGTCGAACTTTGGGCAGAGTTTTACCTCCCAAAGCAATCTTTGCACCTTCCTCAACTCCACTCTTAACATAACTCATGATTCTTTGTAGATGTTGGACGGAAATTTGTGGTCCAGAATATACATCTGGATTGAATGGATCGCCAACTAGATGAGAACTTGCTTTTTTGAGAAAATGTTTCATGAATTCATCATAAATGGTAGATTGAACCAAGATTCTTGATGAACATGTACACGATTGTCCCTGCGACATCATTTAGAAAAATCAAACAATTTTTCAAATCAGCGGATGTTTGGGATAGCTTTCAATCGAGTTACTGACCATGTTTTCGAAAACTCCTAAGCAACACCAAGCTGCGGCTTGTTCGATATCCGCTGATTCTAGGACTGTAGTGCAAGATTTTACATTGTATGAATTCATAAGAAACGTACCTGAACAACAGATCCAAAAAGAAATCAATGATAAGCAGACATACCAATATTAGGGCTCTTACCACCCAATTCCAAACTAAATAAAGATCAGATTCAAGTTTAGCTGAAAGTGCTCCAAACCATACAGAAGTTACGTAACAGATTGATGCGGAAAATGTGGCACACCCAACTTTCTTCAAATTACTCTGTGCCGCTTCGACAGCAATCTGTTTCCCAACAGCAGTACTACCAGTGAAAGCCACTTTATCAATACCAGGATGCATGTCGGCTGTATACTCATCTTTTGTTTGACAGACGCGAAGATGCATTGCGGGCATTGCACGTCTCCCATATCTACCACGAGCCCCCTGTTTCCCAGCCTATACTTCGAGAGTTCAACCCAATCTCGTATGCTCAGGCCTACTCGTCACCCAGTGTCTATGCGTACTCTCTACCGCCATCGCCTGTCCTTCCGCTTTCGCCACTTTTCGTGCCAGAAGAGGTCAAACAAGCAGCTCAGGCTCAAAAACAAAAGTACGAATTGGAAAAGAAGCGACGAGAAGAAGAGCAAAGGGTGGAAGAAGATCGGTTGAAAACACTTCAATTGGAAGCTCAACTGAAGGCGGCTACCGAACAGCTTGCGGCCGAGCAAGAACAAGCTCTCCGAGCACAACTTGAACATAAGGCAAAGATTGAAGAACTCGAACGCAGGACACGAGCAGTTGAGGCTAGACGTTTCGAGGCGCTCCAAGAAGCCGACTTCAAAAAAGAGCGGGAGCGACTAGATGAGGAGAACGCCTTAACGATCAGGAAAGAATGGGAGGCCAAGCGTCGAGCGGCTGAAGAGGAGATGATTAGGAAGGAACGCGCAGAGGTGGCCAGATTACAGGTCGAACAAGCTGCTGCCAAGCAACATCCATCAAGTCCATCTCCCGCCGGCGGGTCAAGTAGTGATGACGGAATGACAGCAGCTAAGAAGAGGGGTGCACAAGCAGCGTCATACTTCATGGCCAAACAAGCTCTTTCCAAGCCTTTGCGCTCACGTAGAGTCTCAACTTCTCATCAAACTACCGGGCGCCAAAGACGCGCAAGCTACACTGAATCGCCAGTCCTCTCTTCAACATCACCTACATCCGGATTTATGGTGTTCTCTTTCGATGAGATTCCTGGCTATGCACATGACGTGCTACAGGAAGTCGAAAGCTCGTTCATCATGGATGTCAGCCAGACCCCTGCTCTTGAGTTTCTTCGTAAAACAGATGAGGGAAGGCGATTGGCTAGTAAAGGACAATGGTTTGCTGTGCAGGCTCTAGTCAAGCTTGCTGAAGAGGTATTGTCTTTTCTCGAATCTCTTCACACCTGATCATCTTGCTAACTTTGAATCGTGCTATCTTAGCTTCATGCCGATGCAATAATCAAGCTCACCTCCCAGAATCCTGTGTTGATCAATGATAATCAAGTTAACTTTTCGGCCACCGGACTCGGTAAGTTTACTCATCAAAGGCATCTGTGTTGGTTTCTCTTGTTGATGCTATCTCAATTTCTCATCTTCGACAGCCGTGACGATTAAATTTCCATCTCCAGACCGCGTAAAACATTATACCCCATCTTTTGGTCCAAAGAGAGCCTCAATTTACAATCATCCTACCGCTTCAGCCCCAGTTCGCGCACTGCAAACTCCCGCGCTCTCGTTGAAAAGCGAACCGTTTGATGTCAGCTCGCCCAAGAACTTCCATCAAAGCATTCCACGCATCAGGTTCGACCTCGGTAGTCTCCTGGAAAGGTCCTCAGAAAAACACGAAAAGAGACCTGAAAGGAGACAAACCCCTGCTTTCGAAATGCACGTCGTTCCGCCCTCGAACTCGTCAAAATGTTCTACCCCAAATGCGGAAGACAAGGGGCCCTCTCCTTTAAGCTCGCCAGCACCATCTGAGCAGGCAGCAGAAGCGCTTCCTCATCCGCCCAATTTTACTTCACCCTCGGCATCGTCAGCAAAACTCCAGACCACGTGCGAAACGTGTTCTTCGCCTAATCACCAAGGAGTCGGAACTGTCTATGATCCTGTGGCCGACTCGCCTTACCATTCAACCACTACTAATGTACATCATCCTGCAGAATCGCCGCCTCGTAAACCTTCACCACCCACCATCAAATCTCCCGCGATCAAATCAGCCGCTAGCCAATCGGTCGCTTCAGCTCAGTCTGTGACGCGAGCTCCTTCGACCACAGAACATTCGAGACCTCATCAATCCTCCTCACGACAAGCAGCCCCTGCTACAAAGAGCAACGTCTATCCACCGTTGCCCTCTGAAGCGTCTTCTCGTAGCTCTACGCCATCATGTTCATCGGCTGAAACCCCACCGCGTGACCGTCGTGAAATGGAAGATTTATATGGCACCGAATCTCGACGTATGGCTGATCGATCTACATCGCGGGCTCGCAATCGATCAAGTTCTGTGGCTGCCCGTACATCGGAGCCAGGTTCACGTTCAGTATCTTCTCCCCCATCACCCAAACAGACCTTCACCTCATCAGAAAAAGAGCCTTCAAGAAGCCATAACCATAGTCGTGCATCTTCGAAGAGTTACAAACGATACAGTGCCACGCAAGTCCCATTGCCGATGACGCCCGAAGAAAGACGGAGATCATACGAATCAAGTGCAGGAGGAGGGGGAGGAAGAAGAAAAGGTGATGATGATAGATTGAAAACCCCAAGAATGGTTCCATTGCCGGATTCACCAAGAGAGTCGCCTAATAAAGGCCAACGACGATCGGTACATTTTCCGGACGTTTGGATTGGTGATCAATGGGATTCTCATAGTCCTGCTATGGCGAGCTTGAGGACTCCAATGACTCCAAAGATTGGCAGAAGCTTGTACGAGCAACAAGAACCAGTGAGATCGAAACATTCATGTGAGTTAATGATTCTGTTTAGGAAAACATGTTGAGCTTAACTGAGATGTACTTTACTTTTTGTGATAGCTCCTCTGATGGATGTTGATGGCGAGTTTGATGTCTTAGGTCGAAGATGGGGACGAACTACCCCGGCTGTAAGTCCTGAAAGACCGACCTCACAACCAACCTCACAACCAAGAGGTCGATATACCAGTTGGTGGGAGGATTTGAATCAACTAGCATAATGGGTTCATGTAGAAGAAAAGGTTTGATCATTGCGAGAGATCATGATCCCAACCAAAAATGTCCTGTGTTAAAATATCTTATATTAATTGGTTTTCTTTTTGATGATTGGAAGTGTTTCATTCTTCTTGAATTGAACAAAAAGAGGAGGATCGTAATTATGTTTGTTGTGTGCAAAATTTACTAAAAACGATGATATAGATCTTGATCTTTTTTGAATCTTTGATATTGTTTTGAATAAAAAAGACAAGATACATAGACTTTTTTTGATTTGGGTTTTTTGTGATTTAATACATTTATATGTTTTCCAAAACTTTGAAAATCAGTAACAAAGAGATTTATTGTAATTTGTATATAGTATAAAAAGGGTTCTTGATTCTTGGTTTTTTTTGGTCTTGATGTTCTTGGTAAATACATGTAACCATGCATTAAGAATGATTATGATGATATTGTTATACACGATACATTCCTTTAGGATTGAGTCTTGGTACTTCGTCGATTGAAAGGTTATGAAATGAGTGAATTTCACAGCGAAGAGCAGAGAGTTGACCATTTAACACTATCCTACTCACTTGTCGTACATCTGTGGATACTTCAACAATGGATATTTGTCACTATCATTTACACTTTTCCAATCTCAAGAGCTGTTTGAGAAGGAAAGGCAATATGAAATTTCTCAAAAGGAAGAACACTGGTGTCTCTCACAGGTGGTAAGGCCAGGAGTATCTATAACCCAGTTTTTATTGAAAATGCTAGGAATAGCTCAACAAGCCCATCAGAAGGCTAGACAAAAAATCTTAGCAGTGAAAGCAGCAAAGAACACCATCAAAAGCAAATATCTATCACAAAAGAAGAGACAACAGAACAACCCATCTCTGAGTCTAGCTCAACTAGCCCATGAGAACACTAAACAGAAACTCTTGGCAGTAAAAGTAGCAACAAACACCAACAAAAGCAAATAGATCACAAGAGTAGAGAAATCCGTTTCAACAAGCCCATCAGGATCCTGAATAAGAAACCCTGTGTAGTAATGAGAATAGCAGAAATAACAAGATAAGAGAAATTAGGACCAATTAAATAGAGAAGCAGAAGGAATATAAGAAGATCTACAGATGTGATGTTGTACAATTGATGGACATCTACCTGTCACCTGTGTGGTTATGAGGTCTGTCTTTAGCTGATACTCATTTTGATGTGTAGGGTGTGAGCCTAAATTGCTTTAATTCAGCTTTGAAAAGAGAAAAAGTACAAATATAATGAGTGATTAAGTGTCTTAGTGGATTGAAACCATGAAGCTTTCTTGAAAGATTGAAAGAGTGATAAAAACTCACTGTTATATTCCATCTCCCCCTCAAGATATTGTTTAGCACCAGGGATACAATGGGCAATGCCATTGTGATCCAGGAGACTGATGATTTCATCATTATGTTCAGCAATGAAGTTTCTTTTCCTTTGTATTGATTCAGGATCTTCTCCCTTGATGTATAGTACTCTGATTTTCATAAGATTGACTGCCTGTTCAATGTCCTGGAATTTGGCATTTTCTAGATCATGAAAATGGGTTCAAATATGGATTCAAATGGGCTAGAAGGGTTTTTTGTTAGGAAATTGTGGATATCATTTGAGAGCTCTTTGTTATCCTTATTGAATTTAAGATCAACCACTTTCTCATCATAGCCTTTCTTGAAGTTAGTATTGATTGATTTCTCAACTTCTATAATGTCTTTGATCTCATGGAACATTATGACTAGCTAGTCAAGGACTTGGTTAGAGTATCTCTGGAAGATTTGGATACTGAAATGTGATGCGAGATAGAGTGTCTTATTGATTTGAGGATATGACGCATTTAGAGAGTGAAAGTGTTTGACTTGCGGTTGAAGCCCTTTGTGGGTTGAGCCGACTATCAGTGCAAGTAATTGGTAGCTTGATGATATCATTTGCATGTATGTCTTGGCAAGTCTATGACGAGGGAGATTTCAATCGACCGCTTGAATCGAGTTGTGCTACCTCTTATTGTGAAGGCAACTTTGCATTGGTAGCTTAGTGAACAGCTCAACGCCAAGGTTTCTCGAGTGCTGCATACGTTTCCATTTTTGGTGTTACAAAACGTACGATATTTTCATTTTGGCTCAAAGAAATCATGACCAGGATGGAAAGTATACAAGAATCATAAAGGGGTTTTCACTATGTGGGTATAGGACGATCTCACTAAACACCTATGTAGATGATCAATACCTACAAGGAATCCTGATGATATTCAAATTCTTGCATCATAACTTTGTTATTCCTTCTAACTTAAAAGGCCAACTGAATCTCTGGCTATAATTCCATTGATAGCTCTAAAAACAATCAAGTGTGAATCAAAAGTGTGATTAGAGCCAGAACAATATCCGCATGTTATTTTCAAGTAACGAGGCTCGTCTGCTTACCTTGGTGATCGTATATTCTTCGATACCTTTTTGACCTAATTCGCGTCCCCAACCACTAGATTTATAACCGCCAAATGGCACATTAGGAGGACAGAATGCATATGAATTGATCCTGGTTTGGTCATTGCAGAAATAAACACGCAAAGGTATCAGACTTGAAAAGTTTATTGTAGATATCATGGCGGAAGAGAATTACCAGACAGTCCCAGCTTTCAATCTTGAACCGATTCGAATCACTTGATCTTGTTTTTCAGTATGAATCCCTGCTGCTAAACCATATTCTGTTTCATTTGCCATCTTGATACCTTCTTCAACCGTATCAAATTTCATCACTACTGCTACAGGTCCAAACTTTAAAGAAGAATAATATTCATGAGTATGTCAAAAGTTTTAATCAAATGCGAGATGAAGAACTATTGAAAGCACCTACTATTTCCTCCCTCACAATCTTCATCCAAGGTTCAGCATCTACAAAGATGGTAGGTGCCATAAAATTGCCACCCTCAATCCATCCGTTTGCATCCGAATCTTGAGTTCCAAATCGTCGAACTTTGGGCAGAGTTTTACCTCCCAAAGCAATCTTTGCACCTTCCTCAACTCCACTCTTAACATAACTCATGATTCTTTGTAGATGTTGGACGGAAATTTGTGGTCCAGAATATACATCTGGATTGAATGGATCGCCAACTAGATGAGAACTTGCTTTTTTGAGAAAATGTTTCATGAATTCATCATAAATGGTAGATTGAACCAAGATTCTTGATGAACATGTACACGATTGTCCCTGCGACATCATTTAGAAAAATCAAACAATTTTTCAAATCAGCGGATGTTTGGGATAGCTTTCAATCGAGTTACTGACCATGTTTTCGAAAACTCCTAAGCAACACCAAGCTGCGGCTTGTTCGATATCCGCTGATTCTAGGACTGTAGTGCAAGATTTTACATTGTATGAATTCATAAGAAACGTACCTGAACAACAGATCCAAAAAGAAATCAATGATAAGCAGACATACCAATATTAGGGCTCTTACCACCCAATTCCAAACTAAATAAAGATCAGATTCAAGTTTAGCTGAAAGTGCTCCAAACCATACAGAAGTTACGTAACAGATTGATGCGGAAAATGTGGCACACCCAACTTTCTTCAAATTACTCTGTGCCGCTTCGACAGCAATCTGTTTCCCAACAGCAGTACTACCAGTGAAAGCCACTTTATCAATACCAGGATGCATGTCGGCTGTATACTCATCTTTTGTTTGACAGACGCGAAGATGCATTGCGG
>KZ137163.1:3899-16369 GCA_002157035.1 Melampsora medusae f. sp. deltoidis
AACTGAGGAGGGCATCTTGGTAATAGACTGGAGCAAAAAATACTGAAATAGCTTGAAATAGATGATAAAGTAAAGAAGATTGTGAAAGTTAGTGAAAGATAGGATGATTGAGATAAGGGATGGAAAACAGAAACACTCACAGCTTTATCAAGAGTGCCTATTTGAGGTTTGAGCCCTTTGTTTGTCAATACGTAAGGGGCTAGGAATGGCCGTGCCCATTTCCATGAAATCAGGAGGTGTTGCATTGTTGAGTGATGTGGAATTTGTGAAGCAAGGAACACCAAGTCAACAGGCATTAGGCCAGATCAATCAAGAATGGTTGTGAATGTATGAGTCAATGACGTCCAATGTTGGCTTTGGTGTTGATACTGGAAGATACTGACAGATACTGGGATACCAATTGGAAGCCTCACCAGTAGAGTATTGGCCTCCACGGTACTATCCTGGATACAGTATTGGATCCCAGGATACTATGTCAGGGCCCGGTGAGTAAAGTATTGCCAATACCAATACTAAGTATTGGGGCTAAGATACCGTGAAAAAGATACTTTACTTTACTTTGCTGAAAAATAGTGAAGCACAGGTGGCGGTGTTGCAGGAAGGTCAACCTGTGTTGATTGAATGAAGATATGCAGGTTTTTTCTACCAAGCTATGCATAGCTTTTATATGGAAAAGTTTCAAAACATGTTGCTGTGATAAATCAGGATTGTTATTGAAAACTCGAGTCCCTGGCCATTGGATCATCTGATTGTTCATTGCTATCTTTTTGTTGTTTGCGCAATAGCAGGTAACATTATGCAATTTTTTTCATGTAAAACAATTGAATGTTTTTTGGCAAGAGTGTAGAGGTAGGGAAGCATGTTGATATCATACATGGTGATACACCAAACCCAGTGTTTCCTCTGAGCAGAGACCATCGAATCATTTGTCTGTCCATTGGTACTACTTATTGTGCAGTGTGACAGAATGAGACTGGTTTTGGAGGTCCAATATCACCAAATATCCTGCACAGGATCTCTGATGTGAATATCTCACATGCAGGCTTTGAAACCCATATACACTTGCAATTTGTCTCTTATGGAAAAAATTTCAAGTGATAAGACCTTCAAGATACCCATCATCTTCCTGCATAATGTTTCAATTTGGTGCGCTCCAACTTGTCTAGCTTGTTAGATAAACCACTGTTGATCTTGATCAAGCACTGTGTAGATACATGTATAGCTTGCTGGGTTGCACTTATTGTACATCTGCGGACAATCTGTTCAAGATATTGATAAGCAGTGGGGTTCCTTATCAAAGCATTTGGCTTTCACCAACTGGGACACATTTGGGGAAGAAAGTAAAGCATCTGAATACATACAACACATGCAGAGATGTTTGTGTATGTGGGGATCTTTCTGCACCACTGATAAGCAGTGCATCATTAAAGAAACAAATATCTCATGTAGAGATTGAGAGAAATGTTTCAAGAGCATTTTTGATTGTAGGCCAGACTATAAAGCTGACCTATTTTCCCCAAAAATGCATCAACATCACCTGGGTTTGAATTGTTCACTTGATATAACTACATCCTAAAATCAACCAGTCTTGTCCATTTAGACACAATACAAAAGATGATTGCAACTCCCTTATTTGTTCTCTTACTTGCAATTGGCTTTTCATCTGTGGTGTTGCTTTCAGTTGATGATGGTGAGTTTTTGAAATAGGATGGGGGTTGTGTGGTTAATCAACTGATGATCTTTCAATGTGATGGCATTGACAGAGGCAGTCAAAAATGCTGCAGACTTATTTAAGGACAATTTTTACAACGTAGCTAATTGCAGAAGAGGAAGGGGTTTTGATGCAACAAAGCACTCAATTTCCAGTCAGGTTAAAATTTATGAAGGCGAGCAGGAGAAACAAGTCCAGGGTGAGTTTTTACACAATCATCAAATCATCACCAATGATGTTGCAGATCACAACTGCTGAAATACCCTCCCCCAAATTCAAAATATTGTAAATACCTTTTGAATCAATAGATTTGGGTATGATGAGCTGGCTTAGGGCATCTGAAGTCACTTGTAAGTCCCCAGTAGACATCCAGGATCTGATAAATTACAGGCAATCCATCTAATCACAACCTGCTTAATAGATGCAATGTCACGAGAGGACAACAATGTTAGAGTTGTATATACATCATCAGATGACGAAAAGGGAGTGTCAATGCTATTGCATGAAGAAAATTCAAAACCCACAATCATTCAATTAAATTTTGAAGAGCTCCCGCATGAGTCAGATTTTTCAGATTGAATCAGGGGGTGATTCTTTCTAATTGATGGCAACAAACTTTTCAAAACAACCCAGGAGTTCTGATTGATGTTTCATTAGCTGCCTTCTTGTACTAGGTGTCTCTGTGACAAGAATCATTCAACTATATAACCATCTTCAAGTCATCATGTTGGTGTTACAATTGTATTGAAGATCTTGAAGTCACATTGACTGTAGTGCAGATTCATTCCAATTATGTATGATGCATGGAAGTATTGATGTTGATTCCCATGCACTGACTCCAATGGAAAAATTCTCTCCCTCAAGTTATGGAAAATGGATGCATACTTGTCCAAAGCCTAATGTAGGAAGGGTAAGACCTACAGCTACTTGTAATATCTAGATGATAGTAGTACAAATATTCTTGAGCTATTGATGTAAAAGGTTATATTTTGAGAGCCACTGCAGAAAAAAAGAATTTCCTCCACACACTTCCATAATGGATGTGTATTATTATAAGCAAAGATCACTCATTAAAATTAATGTCAATCATTTCAAGGAGAGATGTTCTTTCCATCCAGTCCATCTACAGCTGGGCCAATATACTTGTCCCTTTCCTTTGAAAGGTATCTCAAGTAATTAAAAACCCTCATATAGTTCTTGACCCATCTTGTAACTCAAATAAGGCTTTTTTGGACTACTGTATCTGATAAAGGATATTTGACTTTGGCATCAACTGATGACTGTATAATGAAAGAGATACACATTTTTTCTGGTTGCTTTTCTCAAGAAACTAAACATTCCTCTTCCAACCACCCATCTAACTTAATTTTGCAATAACTTTGGCATTGATGCTCCAGTGAATCCCACAATACTCTCAAGGACAGCATAATGTTTCCAATGATCACTCATTCTACTTTGGAAGATCTAATTTGCATCTTTGATCAGCATCACAAAATTCTCACCTATTCATAAATCAAATCCTCATTTCTTAACTTACCACTAAAGCCACACAACTTGGTTTTTTTGGGCCTGTCAGTTTGAGGAGCTTTCCATCAATTTTTTGGGCAGGTGTTTTTTTTATAATCTTGTCTTGGGCTGGTCTATGGACATAACATCTGAAAACACCCAATAGCAGAAAAACAGTCAACATGGAAAATACATAGGAAGAGTGGCATTGAACCATCTAGGAGAAAAAAATTACACAACTAAAGGGTTTTGATTCAGACTGAGAAGATGGTGCAGACCAGTAAAAGCAGAGATCATTGAGGAGAGATAGGAGTTAAAAGACATTTAAGGTTGAGAAATTTGAGTATTGAAAGTCAAAGGATTGTTGAGATCAATCAATTTCTTCTAGATCTTTGAATCCAAGTTGAAGGTACACATACTAATGGTAAATCAAGAAAACATAACTGGTGAGGTACAATAGACCATCATCAATGGATTCTAAGATGAATCTTTGTTTTTCAAAAGAATTTTTTGATTTCTATCAACAAGTTTTGATTGATTGATGGTCATACAAACAAAAAGAAATTGATGGAAGACAAGTCCTAAGAAGCAGTACAATGAAAACAAAAGTAGAAAACACAATGAACTGTAAAGTGTCACTTATGACATTTCAATTGTTCAGAGGTATCAGTTGGACCAATAGAATTGATTCAGGAAATCAAGTACATGTTCCCACACTTAGGATTCCTAATCATCCTTGGGTTTGGGGCAATCCCTGGCCATGTTGCTGCAGAACTTGAATTATTAGATAAATCACTTGGAGGTGACTGTTGACATATCTTGAAGGTAAACCAAAATTGAACCAAGATGCTCAAAGGTGAATATGATTGAGTAGGCGGCTCAGAAAGTGATTGGGCTCTGGTTCCAAGATGAAGGGGTTCAGGATCATAGTATACAATAATCAGGTCAAATTAGGGGTATTCAAAACTCCAGAAACTTGTCCCAGAAGTGTCAAGAAGTGGCATCCAGAAACTTCTGGGACACCTCCAAGATGTTTTTGGGTTTTTTGAGTTTCTGGGATCCAGGAGCATCTTCGCACCTGTATGTGCACAATCAACAAACCGTTCCCGAATCTTGCCACTCTACATCAACTCAATCAACACCACAGCATCATGTACTCATCACTTATGGGACAATCTTCACTTACATCTCCTACCTTTCTTTTTGCCTTTGTCTCACCAAGTGTCACCCTACGTATCTGGAGACCTTTAATTGTCAATTTTCAAATTTCTGTTGTGTTTCTCAAATATGTATCCAAAACTGGATTATGTGGGATCCTTTTTATTCACAAATTTATTTCATTCTTTTGTGAATGGAATAGGAGACTTTAAAGCTGGTTTTGAGTCCAGAAACAACTTCTTTTTTATGATGTATCACCAAAGAAGGCTTTGTTTCATTTTGACAAGTTGTTTGTTTTGGCTCTTTTCTAAATTTGACTACATGAGCCATACTTGAAGACAATCATTGATACCAATATGAATAATCAAATATACAAAAGAGAATGATTTTGAAAGGATGGGATAGGGAAAGCAAAGTATTCAATTCTTGAAATTGGATCAATTGTTGCACTGGGATTGATTGTTAGATGGTGATCAATCATTTGAAATTTGATTGATTTTTTGATTTTGATCTTTTGATTGATTGTTGAGTGAATCCGATTTAATGCAACTATCTTTCTTGAAGTGATATTGAAAGCAAGGTTGGATGAATTGATAGCAAAATCGATTTTCAAATTCAAGACAAACTAATGATGAATGAAATGAGAAGGAGAAAGCTTCCACAAACATTTGGATCCATAAGTTCTTCAAGCAATCGGTGCTGGGTGAGTTGTTTCATCAAAGTGTATAGTGAATCGATGGCGGTAGAGGTTCGTCAGCTGTAGAGCCAATATCAAGACAGTCAAGCCTTGTTTGCGGTGACGGAGGTGAGATGACAGCTGGTGGTGGGAATGGGGGAATCGTGGGGCTCTCAAATCTATCAAGAAATGTCCAGAAGTGACATCCAAAAAGATCCAAAAACACTTTGGAGGTGTCCCAGAAGTTTCTGGATGTCACTTCTGGTCACTTCTGGGACACATTTCTGGAGTTTTGGATACCCCTATTATGGGCCGGGTTATTTGCCAGAGATCTGATTTGCCACTGGTAGTCTAAGATAGTAGCGCCGCGAGGTGAATGTTCCCACCACCCTCTGTGAGGTTTGCTGAATCAATCCGGGATGTGATGAGTTATTTTAGTGATCAAAAGCCTTGAGAAAATCATAAATACCATGATTCAAATCCAACTCAAGTCAGATGAGAATCTGGGGTTGAAATTGCTTCAGAAGACATAGATCACATCAAGGTGTTTCCCAAATCTCATTACAATTCACTTCAGACTCTGATTGACACTTTTGTATTGATCAAGCTTTGGGAAGCATGCGGCAAAAGGTTTGTTTGTGGATTTGAGTGATCAAAGTTTTCGGTAAAGATGTGTTGACGGAAGGAAAGATGGCGGGTTTCAAATTCAAATTGGATTACATCTTTAGAATCACGTTGATTGGTGAATGTGAAGTGAAAGTCAAAAAATGGATTGAAGTCATGTGGTGTCAGGTGATTTGGAAATTGTAAGGTCATTTGTTAAGCTAGGCTCATATCCGTCAATTGCTGTGTGTGAAGAATTTCAATCTCGATGAATGTAATGTTGCGGATATAGTTCAAAGATTCAAATCAATCAAATCACGAGACTCAAGATCAGAAAACAAATCTCATCAAGAGTTCAAGACTCAAGTAAAGCACACAGCAACAGCTGACTACTTGGAATCTCCAATCGATCGATGACCGAACCCACATAATCATTCTGAGTGAGTATCGCCTAATCATCACACCAGTTGACTGGAGTCTGGGGGAAGTAAACCAACAGAAAGTTAAATGTGAACTTCATCAATCAAAGCAAGTTACATACATGCGGCTAGGGGCTCGCCCAAAAATGGTTTCTTCATTGCTCCTGCTGGCAGCTGGAATGAGATCATAAGATATGATCGATTCAATAGAATACGTCAACTGTCCACCGGAGCAACTTTTTCAGCTCTTTCTCACTTTTTGGATTTTCATATGCATCCTTCGGCCCTCGGAAGACCACAACAGACCTCAACAGACCACAACTCTAAACGCTTTCCTTTCCCAGCAGTCAATTCTTCTTCGATTTAAAAACTTCTCAAATTCGTCTTTAGGTAATTTGCCCCGTATCATATGTAATGGTGGATATCGTGATGCACATCGTTGTAACTTTACGCTTCGGTTTGCGAGTGATACAAAATGTACCATACGTTATGAAGGCTAGATCAGATGAGCCATGAATCGCAGTTTGTATGGTCTTAAGAAGATTACTGAACTTGAACCTTTAAATACCGATCGTCTCACGATTTCTTTCTTTCTAAATGTCTTCTTTAAAGTTAACCACATTTGTCAAAAGAGTTATTTAAATTATCCGGTCACCTTATCAAGCATTCTAAAAGTTGGCAACTTGAATCTCAGCAAGCAAGCAACTCGTTCAGCCACTCTATCAATTTCCCTTCTTTTCTCTTCCCTTCTATTCCGATTCTGAATCAAATCAAAAATTATTTCACCTCGTGCTCTTTCCACTTCATCACATACCACACATACCACACACACGGACGCGTAGCTCGAATCATACTTTACGCAGTCAAACCTCCATCACTTCAACATCAAACTCATCTTGAAAGAACTGCAACGTAAAACCTGTTCGTAACTTCATCAATTCCAAACCTACGCATCCTGAAAAAAATCTCCACTTTCACACCCAAGGTTACAGATTCAAAACACTTTACTTTTAGTCACATCACACTTTTTTCCCCCTTGAAGATTATAAAGTAACAGATTATCTTAGGCTTAACCTTTCAAACAAACATACTTTCTCTTTCTTCTATCTCATTTACTCATCATTCAAGATGAGTTTGACAGAAAAACAATTAACTAATACTACCAATGAGAAACAACAACTTGAATTACCGCCAGAGATAGCAGAGTTAAGTAAATTATCTGCTAAGCTTGAAAACCCACTTGCTGGTTTATCAATTGAAGAATTGGAAGCTTCTGCAATTGAGTTCTGTGAAAAGAATGGTTTGATTGATCAAGGTGAATGAACTTCATTCTCTAGAAAACTCACTCTATATCTCTTCTCAATCTTCCACACGTTTTGAATACCTTTCTGATGGGTTTTCTTTTTGGCTTCTATTGTCGGTTTGATCAGTTGATAATTTCAAACGTGGAGCCGTATTGGCTGCAGACCCAAAGAATTTAGAACGGATCACACATATCACTGATGAAGAACGTCAATTTATCGATGCTGAGACTACTCATAAATGGAGACAACCTATGATCATGTAAGTCTTTTGAAAACGATGCACATTTGGAGAAATCATTTAGGTATTATTGACTGATTTTTGATCTTTTGTTCAGGTATTATATTGCGGTGATTTCTTCAATGGCAGCTATTGTACAAGGAATGGATGAAGTAAATCGTCTTCTTGATTTTGCATTTTGGTTTTTATCTGACCAGTATTGATGTATGATTTCTGCTCCTTCGCTACAAAAGTCTGTAGTGAATGGTGCTATGTTGTATTATGATGAGGAATTCGGAATCGCCACAGATGGAACCAATAGGACGGCTTTAATCCAAGGATTAGTAAACAGTGCTCCTTACCTTTGTTGTGTAAGTTTGAATCCTCAATCACAATCTATATAACAATCCTTCCTTCGAAAAATTTTTCTGAATCAATATTTGTTTTCAAACTTTCTTAACCTTTGTATCTTTTTGTTCTTTGTTTTTCAGGCTGTCTTTGCTTGTTGGTTAACAGACCCATTGAACCGTATATTGGGAAGACGTGGTGTGATCTTCTTGTCTTGCGCTATTGCTGGTCTTGCTTCAATTTGGGAAGCTTTTACATACTCTTGGCCACAACTCTTTGCTGCTCGATTAGTATTGGGTTTAGGTATCGGTCCTAAGGTCATTTTGATTTATCTTGGTTTATATCTTTCGCATCATTTTGAGTTTTTTGTTCTTGTTTTCTTCGGGTTCTGAATTTTTAGTCTGCTACGGCTCCTATCTATACTGGTAAGTGAAATTTTTACATACTATTCTCATCATCATTGTAGCTTATCTTCTTTTGTGTTTTTCTTAATAGCCGAATGTGCACCTGCACCTATCCGTGGAGCTTTAGTGATGCAATGGCAAATGGTAAGTTTTTCAATAACTCATCAGGTGCAGAAAAAGTGGGGAAAGTCTCTGATTGGCTTAATTTTTGCTCTTACAGTGGACCGTGAGTAACAAGAGGTTCTTGGTCTAAGAATCTGAGTCTAGCTCAACAACATATTGACGCGATGTATATGCCTCGATCTCTTAGGCTTTTGGGATCGCATTAGGAGATATTGTTAGCGTGATCTTTATCGATGTAAAACCTACTATCGCTTGGAGGTAAGCAAACGATCCGGAGAAACTTGATTTGCCAAGATATCAACTAACATACGTGGAATAAAAATCTTCAACTTCTCAAGATTGATGTTAGGATCAACCGTAGTCGCACCAATCTTTGTTTGTGCGATGATCTATTACGCACCAGAATCACCCCGTTGGTATATGGGTAAAGGAAGAGTCTCAGAAGCTTATAAATCGATGAGAAGACTTAGGTTTTGTGATCTACAAGCTAGTCGAGATTTATTTTATATTGCCAAATTACTTGAGATTGAAGAAGAGTCTACACACAGTCGCTCTTTAGTGGCTGATATGTGGAAAGTTCCCAGAGTTCGCAGAGCAGGTTCGTGCTGTTTTTTTCCCTTTCCTGTTAGAATTTTGGGTCACTCTGTTCTCGTTTACTGATTTTCGTTGATCGATTTTGGGAATTTCAGCTTACGCATCAGGTATGATGAACATCCGATTTTAATCGCCTGTCTTTGCATTTATCTTACTGATCATGAAATGGTCTTCCAGGTTTGGTCATGTTCATGCAACAATTCTGTGGTGTCAACGTTAGTCTTATTCTCTTTATCCTCATGTCTGAATTATCATCACTAATGATATTTCATAAAATCAGGTCATCGCATATTATAGTTCGTACGTCAACGTTTCTGAATCTTAGACCCTTTTATAGGTGTTAAACTTGGTCCCCATTGTCTAAATATTGATGAACTTCTTTGATATAGTCAAGTTTTCGTTCAAGCTGGATTCAGTGTGAAAACTGCTTTACTCACTACTATGGGTACTGGTATCACCAATTGGCTTTTTGCAATCCCAGCTCTCTACACTATCGATGTAAGCTTTTCTAAACAAATGACAAAAACTTACTCATCCAATCATTCATTTTAAATTCTTTTTTTCTTTGATTAGACCTTCGGTCGTAGGAACTTGCTTTTAGCTACTTTTCCTGCCATGGCTGCTTGTCTTTTAGTGACCGGTATGGCATTCTTCATTCCATTCGATGGACCTGGTGATTCCCGTCGTGCTGGGGTGGTCGCTACTGCGATTTACCTCTTCATGGTCTTCTATAGTCCTGGTGCTGGGGTTTGTTACTCAATTCATACTTAATCTCCTTGAAGTTTTGCTACTTCTTTCAATTACTGACACTCGGGTTTGTTTTGTACTTCAGCCTGTACCATTCACTTATAGGTATGTGGGATCAAACCTGAACCTCCTTTCGGCCTTTCGGACTCACATTGTATTCTTTTCTTTCACCATTTCAGTGCTGAGGCTTTCCCGCTCTATATTCGTGATTTCGGAATGTCTTATGCTACTGCGGTCACTTGGTTATTTAAGTAAGGCACTTTGACTTCTCAATGCTTGCGTTGTGATCAATGCTGATCATTTCTTCGGTTCTTATTAGCTTTGTCTTGGCCATCACTTTCCCATTATTATTGAATGCTTTTACTCCGCAGGGTGCTTTTGGCTGGTATGGTTAGTAGGATTTGTTTTTTATTTTCTTTTCCTGGTCTAGAATTGATTGTTTGATTTTGGATGGTCTTAGCCGGTTGGTGTATCATTGGATGGATCCTGGTCTTCTTCTTCATGTAAGTTCACATACACTTTCTTTCTACACGCTCCAAGTTACACAATGTTGGTATCTAACCCATTTTCCTCGATAGGCCTGAGACGAAAGCTTTAACACTTGAAGAGTTGGATTATGGTCAGTCTTTTACTCGACAAACTACCCATTGAAAGGAATCTTTTCCGGTTTACTAATACTTTGACTTTCTCTTTACTGAATGTTTAGTCTTTTCTGTTCCGACTACAAAACATGCTTCTTATCAAATCAAGAACCTTTCTTATTGGATCAAGAAGAATGTCTTACGTCAAAGAGTTCAACCTCTACCTCCTCTGTTCGTTTTAATTCCTTTTCAAATCCATATGATCTGACTAAGATTTACTGACTTTGTTTGTTTTTGCTTCAGGTATCAAATGGAGAAATTGGTTGGATCTTGAGAAATCATAAATTTAGAACATATACAGAAAAAGAGTTGTTTGCAACAACTACTTGAATCTATCCTAACTTTGTTGATTGTTATTGTTATTTTTTTTTCTGATCTGAAAGCATTGTTTTCTTCTTGGAATCCATTTTGTCTTCTTCCAATGTGTTTTTAATCATCATTTGAAATAAATAAATAAATGAACATATATACATAAAAAGGAAAAGAGAAAAACAAAATGTATTCGGGTTTTGAATCTTTGTTTTGTTGTTTTGTAAAGCCATGGTTTCTTTTTTTGCTTTTTGTGAAAAAAGGCCCAAATCGATTTTTCTTACTTCTTTAGTTTTCTTTTATAGCTCCGTGTAGAGGTGGTTCCTTTCTACCTTGATATCCTCTTATTCATTGTACCATACCCAGAACTGAAGATGAACATCACATAAGCCAGTCAATACCCAAGATAGTGTACTTGGGGCTTCATAACATGAAGTTGATCAAGAACTCAAATAACATCATTGCCTACAGTTCTTTCTCAGGTAGCAATGCGTGCATACCCGGATGCCCCTTGGAATCAAGATTGAAAAATAAACGATCTGTTGTAAACCTATTGAAGTATATGAGTAAAAACCAATCCACCCTCCTCTTTTGACAAGGAAGTGATAAAGTGAACGATCTGAGAGCTCTCAAATGACTGCCAGTATTTGTGCATGAATTTATAGACTTCTACACGCAATTCCTTGTGTTGTTCAAAAAGGGGAGTCTTTAGTTCAGAGATTACTGTCTCCACCTGTAGAAAGGTAAGAATGTGTTCGCGACATGCTGCTTTGAGTTCAGGGATGATTAACACTGTACTTCATCATCAATTTATTCTATGTGCATCAGAGATGATTCATGAAGTACTAGATATTAGCCGGCCAGCCGCCACAACTTTTGGGCTTGCCCTAATGCATGCCACTTAATTGATCATACTTAGCATCCAAACCACAGGTGGTCAGGATTTACTCGGGTATAAATCAGACCAATACCTCCTTTAAGGGGCCTTCATCATTTGTTCTGATTTATTGGTCACTTATGTGCCTAATGCTATAGCTACGGCCTTGAGATCCTATTGGAAATGCACTGGTTGATGGTCTCTGCCCAGATCACTCCTTATGAATTGGAGTGTATGCTCAAAGTTTCACTGCTCTGGCACTGTTATCATTTCAAATGTTGATTATAATCAACTTGATGTAATACAAAAGTGTCACAACATAGCTTCTTATTTGTTCACAAATCTCCTGTCAACAACACTGAGCACATTTTCCTTACTATATGTGTAGATAACAGTTGGGGATCAGTTGATGAGCTGAGATGAATTGAGGAGAACATTCAAGGATTGATTTTGGAGGGCATTGTATACCAGTCTCATCTATCCCAGTGCGTAGCTCAAAACTGGGGGTTTGATCAATGATAGACAAAAGCTGGCGAAAGCATGTGTGTGATTAAAGAAGAGATTCAAGAAGGAGGTCAAACAGTGCAAAATAATGTCTTGAGAAGATTATTTCAATGACTCTCAGTGCCAACACTGTACTTTTGCCCCTGTCCGGATCAATAATAAAGCTGATAAATTATTGAGGGGGATATTCAAAGATCACAACCCAATAGATAGGTTGTGGGTTGGTATCCCAATGACGTATCTAGTGTTCCAAGAAATGCAGATGTTGTGACAGATGATTCAGAAGTGGATTAGTTCACAACATAAGAAGGTAGTACCTGAGGAATGAT
>KZ137202.1:0-10210 GCA_002157035.1 Melampsora medusae f. sp. deltoidis
CTTAGGTTAGTTGCCCAAGTCTGCATACTTGTGGTTAGGAGAAGTTGTGCTCACCGTTTGCACAAATCTATCAGGTTCACGGTGTTCTGAGTCATTTACAAGCCACTTTGACCTTGGCCTTTAACAGAGAGTTCTCCATAGTGTATGTTTTAGTCATAAACAATTTGAATTACGCAGTCACCCAACACCATGTCCAGGTGATGTTTGCTTGTCAACAAGCGCACACCAACTACCATTGAGGGACAAAGGAAGATCATGCATGATGCCACCCAGACATGGTGCAGCCCTCTTGACCTGAAGCTCAAAAACCTCTCCATGTCCATATGTCTTTTGAAGGTATGACTGAAGTATGTCACTTTCCAAGAACTACAGGTCTTCAATGATACCTTGAAAATCAAATGATAAGCACTTGAAGGAGAATGTATCTTCCTGGATGCTTTGTCACTGTTGCTGTTCTAAACTCCAGAGATTTTTTCCTTTGAATCAAATATCACATGGTATTATTGAATTTGTATGTGTTTATGCACATTCAGAAGATTTTTGGCAGTCGTGTTTCTATGTGAAGTTTTCTTCAACTTTGGAAAGATACACTTCTTGTATCAATCTATTTGTATACTAATAGATTACAATGTATACTCCAATATTGATGGGTAGGAATCAAGGCTTTAAGTCCATCTTATCTAAAACCTTTATTATATCAGTTTTCCATCCTATTTTTCTGTTTATACAATTTCTTTGTCCTCTCCTTGGATTATGATCATAAGTACAAATTCATTCTTGATTGGGATTTGAATAAAACATTGTTGCCAAAAGTGAATTTTCTATGAATTTATCAATTTTTCATTTGAGACATTAGGGATCTCAAATGAAGTTTTTCTTGATCTTGCAATAGGATTTGCAATTTGCAAAGACAATCAACAGATTGTCAGCGTGGGAAAAGGTGGTCTTCACAATTGGACAATATGACATATTTTTTTGAAAAAAATGCAGGACTTTGGAATGACAATGACACCAATATAGGTCTTTTGAGAAATATATAGCTCTTGTATCAATACTCAGCTTGTTGTTTACCCACTTTTCATCCTGATATTTTGTTTCAGAAACAAGATGACAAAATTGCAGTAAAGAGACATCCCTTCAAATTCACTGCAGCTCATACAATGATCAAGTTTGAGTGAGATGACAGGGCACTCTTTCAATTGAGAATTTATGATTTTCATGTTCCTATAACAAGATCACATGCAATTTGGTATCAACCGCCTCTCAGTGAACAATTGGCATGAATCTTGGGATGCAGCTTGTATATATGCCTTTAACCAAGGCCCACCCTCGCGGTGATTGCGGGCTGACGTCGGCTCAAAGGGACGCCTGCCGTCTGATAGAATAGCTAAGCTAGGTTCATATGTACGTGTTGAAGCAATCGTTCGAAAGCTTTGCTTGCAAGGTGGACTCTTCCCTCAATCGGGTCTAAGCAAAGCCATAGAAGTCTCCTAGAAACCTCTTTGTCTCTGAGTATCGAAGGTGATCTACACCCATAATGCTGCAGCTTAAGCTCCTTCAAACAAACCCCTGGATGTTCCTTATCTTGAACATAGAATAAATATGCGCTTCGATTGAACGTTGTCGACGTTAGGTATAGGTATGGGCGCTGGATCTATGTAGAGTGATCTGCAATAAACACGCAATATCGACCTCAAGTTGAGGCCATCAAGAGATATCATGTACTACAGGATCTTCGTCCTGACACCATCGACGAGGTATCTCCATCGTCTAGAAGCTGTTGAGGCCGTGTCCTGTTGGCGATATACCTATGACGGCACATATCCCGTGAACCACAAGCGCAGATACGTCTAGATACGTAAGACTTGAAACGTAAAGCCCGTTGATGAGACACCACCATGCGCACCGGAAAGGCTATCTCTTGATCCTACAAGTTTCAAAGTCCCGGGTCAATTCCGGTCAATGACTAGATATCATTTTCAACCTTCATCTTTTACATGATAGTGTGAGGCTTGAGCTAAGATTCAAGAGCTCGAAGACCTGATTCAATGATTTTGCAGGGCACTTATCAGATCTTCTGATACCTCTGACAAGTTTCATTCCATTGAAATCTTTTGACTTCATATACCCCTTTTCGACATACTTTGAAACATTTGCCTCATGACATGCATACTACATAGGCAAGGATGCTGGGAATGATCATAGCTGATCATAGACTTAGCACGTTGTCTTTTGAAATCATGACGTCAAATCATCGGGGACTCATTCAATTTCTCCTTGTGGGTGTGGCTTTTTGAATTGATCAATCAGGAGTCCTTGCAAAGACGATCTTGCGATCAATAGCAGGAAGGAAGGAATCGGGCGGAGACATAAAAATTAAAGATCACGACGCAGTCAGTACGTTATCATGTACCTCTACACCCTCTCTTTTTCTAGCTGATCTCCTCAACTGATAATGAATCCACGTATTCGAAACGTGTATGTCTTTGACAGCAAAATTTCTGAATCAAAAACTCTATAGACTTTGAGTTGGTCAAAATGTAAAATCTATCATCAATTGATTACTCGCCTTACTGCATCGCAGCGACGATTGTTATTTGTCGTAAAAAGACCACCCCTATTGATTTTTTTGCTGATGTATCATCCAGACCAATCAACTTGACGGTGGGATTACATAAATAGACCTTGGAGTTTGATGTCTTAAAACCAATTTTGATTGGTACAAAAGTATCTTTCTGCGGGAATCTGAGAGTATCTCGAAAATCATTGTAACAGCATTCAATTTTCTTGTAGCTGAGTGAAACCCATCGCACAGGTATATCCTCTTCAGTTGCCTCGGTTTTTAATGAAGAATGACGTTTGTGGACTTCAACGGTGGAGTAAAGAGGATTTTGATTGTCATTGTTCGTCAATCATCACAACCGAAGACTTTCGTCAACTCAATGCCTACTATCGTTATCGCTATTGATTTAGGCTCTAAAGATGATGGAGTCGGTATCCCAATTGACTCCTCTCTGAGACGGATGATAGTAAGGACCTACAGGGTGCTCCTAGAGCTAAGTGCGGTCGTCGCAGGCTGCGTAATGATAATACATATTTCCGACACTCCGTCGCCTCGCAAATGTTGCATGAAACGAATATGCTTCTTTACGATCAAGCTGCGTAGGTGGTCTAGAGACCCAGACGAGGCCAACTTGTCCGAGGCTCTTACATCCTAGAAACCTATATATAAAAAACAAGAGGGCCGGAGTACAAGCAGGATAAAACAATTCACTACCTCACTGGTTTGACACAGTACCTCAACCTCATATCAATGGTTTTTTCCATACAGGTCGGAACGAAGAAAAAAAGGAGCTTTCTTCAATATGGCTGCTGCTGGGTCTAGAAGGATGACCGGGTTTCAAAGCTAGTAAGTAGGAATACTGGATTCAAGCAAGTGTCTGCTGGTCAATCTCCGCCTCCATTGACCTATCGCCTTCTTTGAACTCCATTGTTTCTATGATTTTAAGCTTATACCAATTCAACCATTAGTATAATCCAACTCTAGGCTCGAGGAAAAAAAGGGAAAGAGAGAGAGAGACGGGTATACATAGCTATCGACACTCTTTTTCGGCTTCGTACAACAATCCTAACACCCAACACCCATTAAGAGCTTCGGTCCCCTTGATCTGCGCTCCTTCGGTGTAGCCAAGTCAGAGCCATCTCTAATTTTACCTCTCTACCCCTTCTTCCGCTTTTACTGGTTCCTACATCCATAAAATCTCTCTTCCCCCTTTCCCCCTTCACCTTTAGCAATAAATCTCCCGACTCATCTTAACACACTTCGATTTGTGCGACCAAAACACAAACCCCCTTCATCTTCACACATCTAACTCGACTCCTTGTTTCTCTTACTCACCCTCACTTCTTCTCTCATTCGTGTGTCTGTGTTTGTGCGAGCAACAAAGGAAAAAAGGAAGGTCGAAAAAAAGTCCTCGTGCTGACCCTGTTGTCGCATACCTTGTCTTCTACATTGTGTGAGTGACGCTCATTCTCTTGGATCACACCAAACTTGAGAAGAGGTTTTAGAACCTCTCTTGTTCTGAGCTGGTCAATGGTGCTTGGAACTTGATCTGACGAGCATCATCGAGTGTTTTTTCCATCGTCTTCTTTTCTTTCATTTGGGTGTGCGGTTTTTGCATAGGTCAGTTTGGTTTTGAGTTTGGTTTCCGGATATCTTCTCTTCGCTGAACAGGAAAGAAAAGGATCAGACATTGATTTTCGGTTCTCGTTTCCTCTTTCTTTTCTTCTATCCCTGATACGTTTGATGTAGTTTGCAAACGTACCCCGCCTCTAGTGGGATACTGATCTGTCGAGTGGATATCCTTGAATTTTAAAACGTAAGAGCGAATGAAAAGAGAATGAAGCAGAGTTTTGATTAAGCTGAATTAGTCCTGTGTGGTTCTCGTGATCTTCTATGCGTTCTGATCACCAGACGAAGAATTGTAAGCAAGTGAGAGCGTGTGTGAACTGGTTGGAAATCTTGAAGGTGAGTTCTACAAGATCCGTAACTGTTTCCATTCTTCTCGTTCTTCGTTCTGTTTTGTTTGGGATGCCTGTTTCGTTGTGAAGTTGTGGTGCAGTTTTTCCGTTTGATGGTTGCAGGACATCTTGCTTGTTACACCAGATTGGGACTCACACAATGCATCAGAAAGCACTGTGACAATTTACTTTGAGATGTTGATTATCAGGGATAAATCGGTCCAGACCTCATGAAGTTCACATTCACAATCGAATGTAATTTGTTCTTCATTTCTCACAATTCCTGATGTTCACAACCTCAACTATTACCTCTTTTCTCTCTTGAACTTCTCGTCCAAGAATACCAAGGGATGAGAGATAGACTGAAGGTCTCATCTAGACCAATATAACTTATGGCATCTCATACTTCATCACTATCATAGGCTTATCTTCAAGATGGTAGTTCGTAGTGTGATACAATCACGATTGGAAATTCGTTAGCAACTTGTCAAATTACCCGATGCCTAATACAAATGCGAAGCCTTTTGACTTGACTCCGTAAATTGAAACGAGTTGATTTGTATCATGTGTTTAAACACACCTCAAGGCTCAAGCTTATCCTCGCACGCATGTTGTCGAAAATTCGCCATGTTCTTTCTCTCTTGTCCTTTTTCTCTTTCCACTTTTAAAACCGATCTTTCAACTTCATCAAAGGCGGTTTCCGGATGAGCTGCAGACTTTCCTGTCTTCCTTCTCGTGTTTGGGTTCACTTTTCCACCCCTTCACCTTTTTATATCACGATTGAAGAATCACTCAGGCTCAACAGATGTCGTCAGCTCGGATTATCTCTCCCTGAAACGACTCAGACCGAGGCATAAGTGAACTTGGACGAAGTGAGTGAGAGAGATCATCCCCACTAGTCTACAATCCATCAAGAGAGCACATCTCATCATGCATTCAAACGCCCTGGCAAGCCGAAGCCAGTTCACACCGAGCTCGGCATTCAATGGGCGGCTTTACTCTGGTGGCGGTGGCTTTTTTGACGTGGATTGCTCTGGGATGTGATGAACATCGAGGGAGGAATGATCACCAAATCGACCTTTTTTCTCAACTGTCACCATCACCATCGTTCTTGATCACAACACATACCGTCCCTTGGACAACTTGTTCTTTCTTTTCGTATCCCCAATACTCAACAAATCGGAACTCTTCCTTTCTGATGCGTTGAACTGACTTGATTCAGTTCCGATGAACTCCCAATTTGACAATTTCTTTGACTACAACCGTTTTCTTCACTTATGTATTCCTCATTCATTCTCTTCACTTGACTGTACCTCTGCTTCCGCTTGTGTACCATTACCACCACTACCATTTCCTTCAGACCGTCTGAGAAGGAAACATGACTGATGAACTTCTTGATCGTATCTTCTTCTTCGTCCTTCCATGCGACTTGATCATTCATCTCGTACACTACCAAAAGAACCACTCTCTCAACATTACCATCATTTGACCCTATCGCAACAGCAACCGCAATAGCAACAGCAACAGCCACCACAGTCCCCACTTGAATACGTCAATCGTGGAAAGACAACCAAGACTGAATATTGAATTAATCGAGAACAAGACCCTGTCTTCATCTAGCCGGCCTCTCACCCTCGTGGACCTCAAACACTTTTCAACCCTCTTCCCTTGATCACATTGAGCGAGTGGACCTTAGCTCTGTAAGACATTTGTCCAGTTCTCACTCTCTCTTTCGTCTTTTATTTTACTTTTTTTCCGATTTTAATCTAGAGTAGCGTACTTTATTATTTTCATCCTTTTGCTTACCTTGCTTCGCTATTCTGCTTGCTTCTATCATTTATTGTGCATATTTGCCACTTTTATTTTTAAACTTCAACCATCATGTTACAAGCCTTACTGCATTTGGATCAGTCTTTTGCCAGCAACTTCAATAACAACATCAACAACAACAACATCATTTCATTATTTGATCATCATATGGCTGAATCACAACAATTTTCCGGGCCTACTCCGGTTCACGTTCTACCCGACGGTAATTACGCTCCACCGGTCTTTATGCCTGGAATTCCAAGTCAACAATCTATGCTCGAAGCTGTCGACAAGCTCAAGTTTTTCCTTGCCACTGCGCCTGGTTCATTTGACACTTCACCTTACGACCCTAACGATCCTGTGGCAAGAGAAGAGCGTTGTCTGAATAGGTTTCAACTTCCAACTGGTGAACTTATTTCATGTGTATTGTGGAACGGTCTTTACCACGTACGTATACATTTGTATTCCTTGAGGATTCTTTCGCATACCATCAAAACATAGACTCATCTGTTTGTCCCTTGTCTTCAGGTCTCCGGCACAGATATTGTACGAGCACTTCATTTCCGTTTCGCTGCTTTCGGGCGACCAGTGCGAAATGCAAAGAAATTCGAAGAGGGCATCTTTAGTGACTTGCGAAACTTGAAGAGTGGTACGGATGCCACGCTCGAAGAACCTAAGGTTCGTGTCTGCTTTTCTAGTTCGCATCACCAGCCAAAGCATTTTGATGCACTAATACTTTGCTCGTTGTTTTTTGTTCCAGTCCGACTTTCTTGAACTGTTGTTCAAATACAACTGTATCCGAACGCAGAAAAAGCAGAAAGTCTTTTATTGGTTCAGCGTACCTCACGATCGTTTATTTTTGGACGCACTGGATCGAGATCTCAAGCGAGAAAAACTAGGTGTCGAGCCTACCACTGAGGCCGTTGCCGAACCTGCTTTAAGCTTTGTCTACAACCCTAACAAAAGCTTATTCGAACAATTCACCGAACAAAAAGCACTCGAAGAAGCTGATGCAGCTGCCCGCGAGTCTGAGAAGGCTACGGACGGTGCAGGTCCGCTTGGTGGAGATGAAATTAAACCACCTCCGGTAGTCGTCACTGAGGCTAGTGAAGGCTTATATCGCAACAAACGAAGACCATCACAAATCTCTACCTCTGTTGGAGGTCACCATGCGGCGGATCAATCCTCGGGTGCACTTCAGGAAGCTGATGGCTCTCAAGTTCTTCTTGTGCCACCTCCACCAAGTAACATGACCTATCGATCTCCTAGTGGTCTTAGTAGCATTGCATCTGGTGATGATTATCATCGCTCATCGCCACCNCCCGCCACAACCATCTCGTCTTCCAAGATGGCACGTACATTCTCCGACCCTCAATCAAACTCGATATTTGGTGCATTCTCTCTCTTCGAAGGTTCTCCGACATACAAGCAACGAAGGAAGCCAGGTCAAAAACGTCCCACGAAACGCCATGAAAGTTCACCTGGAATCGGATCACACTCTGCTTCGCCTATGCCTTGCTCCGACCTTGATGACCCCTACCACTCCCGACCTTCCTCATCAGGTGGACTTGGGATTCCGCCACATATGCATGGCTCCTATGGGATGCATCATGATGGAAGGATGCGACCTCCGACTCTATCACCACACCCGCCACTCTCAGCCATGTCAAACGGAGGCGAGTTCGGAATTGGAGCTCAAATCGATCCTCACTCAATCGAACACTCTGAACATCCTTCAATTCCCGGTACCAAGACTTACGTCTGCCCATTATTCTCTTGTGGTCGATTTTTCAAACGATTGGAACATCTCGTGAGTATTTCAGTGGTCCGAATCTTCTCCGCGCTCTCTGCTCACTCTTCTCATGACCGTCTTCTGTAGAAACGTCACTTGAGGATCCATACCAGTGAGAAACCGTACCCTTGCACACACTGTGACAAGAGATTTGCTAGGTATGTTTGATTCAACTGCGACTCCACTCCATTCCTCCGATTCAAGCTCATCTATGGTATCTGTACAGGAGTGACAATCTAGCTGCACATATCAAGATACACGAGAAGATGGCAGCAAGAGCCGGTTCAGCAAGCTCTTCTGATCAACGTGCACTAGAGGCTGAAGAGGAGTTGGATGACCGAATGACAAATCTCTTAGAGTCCATGGAGCATGTAGAAGATACCTCTGAGCATGGCGGTGGTGGGTCCCTTTCGCCTCCCAACGGAAGGATATCTGGACCTGGAGGGATGATCGCACAACAGCAACCACATCAACCAGCATACTATCCTTTTCAAGCACAAGGACTTCCGACTCCACCTAGCGGAGGATACTCAGATCAATGGTCCGGATATCACCAACATCCTTATGTACCCAATTCAGCCGGTCCTCCGATGATGACACCCGATCAGTCACCTGACCCACCATCGATGTACGGAATGCATGGCAATAACCGACCTCATTCGATTGAAGGCAGTAACAGTTACGGCTTTGATGCACGTCGGTTCCGATCAGCTACCCCGGCCAATGTTCGAAGCATTGATGGCTATGCACGACATTCANAAGCGTAGAATACCATGACAACTCGGGAGGATCGGGTCCAGCGCCAGGAGGGACGGGTGTATTCCAGGCTTCACTGAACATGGTCAATTCATTGAACGCTGAGATTGGTGGACAACATCCTCACATGTTTGAATTCTATGGTGGCAACGGTGGTAGTGGTAATCAAGCTCAAGGCCAAGGTCATCATGGTCACGATAACAATGGAATGCTACCTCCTTCCAGACCTGCGTCTAGCTACACCCGACAAGGTCAACCATCACCACAGCTCATAGATGAATTCCATCAACCACAACAGCCGCAGTCCCAACAGGGAACCGCAACTACGGTCTCGTATTAATACTTTCTTATTTCTGATTCTGTCAATTAATGTGCTAGGATGTTGTGTTTGTTTTTGGTGAGGGGTTTCTGTGTAAGTGATCAAAGGAAAATGATACTGCAACAAATAAAAGCAAACACGTCGTAGATGAAAAAAAACAAATCATGTTGCTTTTGTGTTTATATGTGTTTATGTGGTGACTGCATTGTTCATACGTTTGTTTGTTTGTTTTTTGTCTTCTCATTGTTTTTATCGCCAAAAGTTCTTTCTTACTTCTTTTTTTCTCTCTCTTTGTGAATTGATTGAATTTGCAATAGGAAAACAGGGTTAAATGTTAAATATTTTTTGTGGTTCATTCGTTTGTTATTAATTTTTTTGTTTGAAGGGGAAAAAAGAAAACATATTCAAAAAAATCATTCATCTACCATTGTTTTTTCTCTTTCTTACACAATACTCCTTGGGAAATGGAAACAAATTAATAGTTTATCACTCTTTTAACGCATCTTATTGGTTCCGAGCCTACGAGATCAGCTTAACAAAGACCCTGTTCGTACCACGGCCTCTGCGCCCTCGAATCCATGATGTTGCGTCGCCATCTGGTGTCAGACTTAGCGAGGCGCAATGGAAACATGTTGCTTCTCCCCAGATAATTGAATGACTCTCATCTTTAACCAGAGGCTGCTCCAAGCGGTTCAGAGTATAATCAAAATACGTGCAAACCAGTGCGATTGACCATCAATGCGCACATAAACTGAGGTCCCCCTTCTCTCAACATTCGCAATCTTCATGAGACGGCTTATACAGTCAATTCAGGAAAGCTTGACCGATTCATGGCTTGCGATTGCTTCATTCGCATGTATCACTCGCAAGAGTCAGCGTGGACGAAACGCTATGAGCAACTATGTAGCTCCTGGCAGAACAAACCCACCTGGACTCCCTCAACTGCTCCGATGTCTGACCTCGTGATGCCTCGGGAGTCCAAGGGCACACTCGCTCCTTAAAATTCCATCGAA
>KZ137205.1:0-10151 GCA_002157035.1 Melampsora medusae f. sp. deltoidis
GTATTGAATTCCATCACAAAGTAATAAAAGAATGATTAAGATATGAATAAATGAAAAACACAGTTTTGAATCAAACATACCTGTCAGAGCAGGGAAGATATAGTTCAGAAGCTGAACCTTATTGAACTATTCAATCCNGCGAGTCTGAGTTTAACTCACCTTTCACCCAAGAAGATTAAGAATATCTTGGATGAAGAGGGAGCTCAAGACTTCGCTGCTCTTCGAGGTTTATAACAACAAACGACAGTAAGCGATACATAGGTTTGAACTGATGATATACATATGAAATAACAAACAAATAAGTGTTACACAGATTATTATTAAAGAAAATGAGATGTGAAATATAAAACGAATACAGTTAAGTTTCAATCATGTGAAATGTAATAACGAAATGAAACTTTACTTTAACAGACTGTAACCCCTGACCTCTGACCCCTAATACCTAACTGTAACCCCTAACTAACCCTGAACCAAATATATAATCATCATACTCAAATTTTACACTTCCTGCTACACTACGGTCCAAAAGCGATGTAATTGAGATATAATTACACGGTTTGTTCCACAAACGAAGATCTGTGGATTCTGAAAATGTCCATATACTTTATGATCCACCGACCCAACATAAACATAGACAGTACGTTTCAGCCACCTGTTTTTTATCTAACTTGAGCAACAATTGTACACAATCATCATATACCTCGTTTGACCGCTCTGAATATTCAAAATATAAGTTATACATTTTCATAATGTTTACTGGTGATAAATGTTGCCAAAAAACTTCTGGATATGCTGAGGATGTGATTTGTATAGTTTGGTTAGATTGATTATACATATCCCCAATCAATCATTTGGTTGATTTTCATTTTTCATTTTTTTTTCTTTGATGCGATTTTGGATTTTCGACAATTTTCTCTTCTGGCATATTGGGCATTGGGAGCTGTAGGTAGTGTTCATGTTTTTGTAATGATAGCTTGACTTGCAAACAGAGGGACAGGACACAAAACAAGGCAAGAGAAACATCCTTTGGCGAGGTACAAAACTTGTATATAGATAACAAACAATAAAAAAGGAATAGAGAACAAATAGAAAAGGTGATTTGGTTCCCCAGTACACTTTGTATGGTAACTTTGGGAGGTCATGAAATTGAGTTGGTCTTACCAAAAGAACATATCAACATTTGATATCCTCATCCGTGGCTTTCAAGATTGCATTATTAGTTTGATGATCTTGAAAATTGCGGCAAAATCAAGTGACCCGAATTACCTACAATGCAAATAAAGTGGCTTACAATACTTTTGCCCAATCAAGGATTAATTTGGGAACTGCTTATTGTTTGCTACAACTGGGTTCAATCTCAATATTTGCAAGCAGATGGGCAGTATCAAGGATCAGCTGATTTTCTAGATCATAAAGAGACAGGAAGTTACTTCACGCCTTTCAAGAATCTGTTCAAAGGCAAGAAAGCATTTGAGAGGTAAGCCCTAGAGTTGAGGAAGACAACTAGATTGGAAAAGAGAGGGTACAACAAGAGTAGAATGAGTTATCAAAAACCATATCAAGATACAATCAAAAGCAAAGGGTCAGATTGGATTGTCAAGTCTAGAAGTGGTCATTGTGAAAGTTGGATGAAACAGAAATAAAACAAGAGGAGGCTTACCTGGACTCAGGAGAATGGTGTTGAGAAAGGATCCAGGGAATCAGAGTTGATGAAGATGGATGAATTGGATAGAGTGAATGGGATTGAAGTAAGTTGAAGTGTTGGGACTGAAGCCAACCACTAGCAATCCCAAAGCTCAAAGGAAAAAAATTGAGAACTTTGACTCGGAGTTCAAGTAGGGTATACTTAAGATCCATATGTACCTAACCACAGTTTCTTGATCATTCCATAGAGTGTTAATGACCTGCTTGAAATCATCATATGTTGAGCCTTCCCAAGTTTCAAAGTGTGCAACCGACTTCATACATATTTCTTACATTTGGCCATCAAAATAAGTATGTGCGGATTAGATTGTCGCACATATCAATCACAATTATAAACAATAGATGTATGGTGTTTATTGACCCAACATTTTCATTACATTGGAACAAATTATATCCTTGAGTTGATATCAATAAGCACCAGATGATAACCGCTAGCTTTACATTTTGGAGTACGTCCAATGTATATGTATTTTTTATTATGAAGATGTGTTTTGTACAAACTTACTGAATTTATGTTTTGATTACATACTATATTTGTAACTGGAAGATGTCTGGAAATGAACAGGGAATGTAAAACTTATGGATGTTCTGAGGATCAAAAGGGCTTTAAGATTTGATCCATAGTGTACTACTAAGTTGCAAATTTGTGTAGCTAGAGCTAGATGATCGTATTTGCTAGTAAAGAAAGCTTAATTGTGTAACTTGTCAAACTTAACTATGTTGGACAGTGAAACTAAACTTGTATTGTTAGTCCAACTCTAGCAAATTGGATTTAGTGCATAGCTTAGAGCTAATAAAAGTATTGTATGTAAACGGCAAAATGTATGGTTAAGTAAAGGGTGTGCCATTTTTTTGAAGTACATCTTATAAAACAACATGGGAAATTATCTTCTTTGCTATTGCTTCACTTGCGTACTTTATGACATAAGCTTACAGGCATGTCACCCAACAATACAAAATGTATGTGGACTGGACCAAACTTTTGATGTTCAACCATAGCAATCACAGTGAGAGTCTCTCATGTACTTGAAGTACCTGCAAACTGAAGACCCATTGTTGGTCAGTGGATTATGGTCAACTCAAACTTGGGTGCTGAGCTCAACGTACAGCTATTCCAGGAATTAATGTCACCCCTCCTCCAATTTTTTTTTTTCCATCAGTCTCTCTGTACACTCTACAGATTATGTGTATTGTGTGATTTATTCATGATTTATTTATTATTGTGGTTGCACGTGCAAAGAGACATTACATAGCGCAAACAGTCTGTTTCTACTAACTACCTTTTTAAGGTAGTTAGTGTGTTTGGGGGGGCCCTAAGGCCGTAGACTGCCCGGCTAGGGAGGTTCTCTGCTACCAACACTCGGGACTTGACGTCCGGAGCACGCGGAGAAGCCACCTCGTCGGGGCCCGAGTCTACGTGGGTGTATAATTCTGTCAGACAGGTTTTTTTTTTTTTTTCCTTATCTCACGAGGGAAACTCAGACGGGAATCACCCTGTTATCTCTCTTCCTCTCTAAAAACAACTTAGTAATCAATCCGTGTAGGTGAATTACGTCAATACTTATACTATCACTTCCGATCATTTAAAAAACGGTTCAGTTTCCTTCTTCGACTTTAATAATTCTTGGATTGGACGCTAATAACGGTTCTTTCCCACTCTTTACTACGTTCGTATCATCTTTCATCTGATTCCACACATATATAGAGTCGGCTTTTTCATCGTCGGTATATTCTTGGAGGTACACATGATACGCTTTCGACTCCCAACGTCCGATTTTCACTACCTCTTCAAGCGGCATCTTCTCATTCCACCTAAGTGAAGCACCCCCTACTCGGAATGAATGTCCGGTCAGTTGGTTATCTGGATCGTTGGAGTGCCGGATCTTTCGATATATACCCATCACTTCTTTCTTCGACAAGGTCATACGGATCCCGTTGTCATTTACATAAGAGAATAATGGAGATTCTTGAGTCGTTCCGGTGTTATTTGCGGTCATAAGAGTAAGAATCCTGACTGGGTCTAGAAGTGACTGGCGGCGTTTAAGGTGTAATCATTGCAAGGTACCTGCTTTTGCTGTTTTTGCGTCGTATATGGCTATCTTCATAAATGAATCGTCGCTCGCGAATAGGACGTCTTTAACTAATATTTGTCGTTTCTTTTTGTTATCAGACACAAGCTCTCCTAACCAAGCCATACCCCAAAAGGCAACGAGGGCGACCGCCAGGGCAGCCTGATTACGTTGGCAACCATCCGTGAGTCCTTTCAACAGTTCAGCTAAGTGGCGTAACAACACAGGTTTCTTGATTATCTTGACTTTCTCTTTCTTAGCGTGATCACCTACGCTTGCTGCCTTCAATAGGTGTTTAACAATTTTATTGTTCTCGTTAGGATAGGGGAGGTGATGGAACAGGTGCCAGGATCTTATCCCTGTAAGATATTTGTTGAGAGTGTCGGCTGAGATCTTGTGAGTAGCTGAAGTTTCTCTAGAGTGTATTTCTTTGTTTACTAATACTAAGTTAAAATTACCCGCCCAGGTTATAAACATATATAAGGTTTCTTGATCAAGTGGTAAGACCATTTCCCGTGTCTTACCAGTAGCTTCTGCGAATTTCATTAATTTGGAGATTGCTGCATTGTAATTTTCTAATGTAGCTTGTTTCCAACTACCACTCAATAAGGCGTGTTGGACCGGGTCTGATCTCCATGTTACCACTCTAATTTCAAAATTAAAATTAATCATCATGTTAGTTTATCATATTATTATCGTTTTTTTTTTTTGTTGGGGGAAGTCTAGTATGGAACATTTGGTTCAAGATCAAGGATAACGAAACCAGGATTCAAGAAATGGGAAGTGTTCTTATTCTTTTTTTTTTTTTACTTACAATAAGTTATTCATCAGAAACTGATTCAGTTTCTTCTCGTTTTCCATCTTTCTTTCTTACGTGTCTTTTTAGCAAGAGGGTTAGGTCGGATGGTATATTGATCAAAACTTCGAAGCTGAGGTCCCAATCTTCTGTCAAACCTCTAGATAGGTCGTCAGCAGGATTGTTCCCGGACTCTACTTGATTTGCCACTAGGTCGCACTGTAGTGATGTGAGTCCTTTTTGTATTTGTTTCCACTCTTGATTCACTGTCTTGTCTCTTGACTTCCGATTTCTGATTGCTGCTTCTGTCGTAGTATTGTCGGTGTAGATCAGGAATCGTCTACCTACTGTGGGGAATAGGTCAGCTATCATTCGTAACCCTAACCGAACCGCGACTGTCTCCAACCATGCGATCTTCCTCTTGGGACCGGTGTCAGGGAGGCCCCGAGTTTCCCACCCGGGTAGTAGTTCAAATTGCGCCCACCTAGCCCCGATTAGAATGCCAATGCCAAAACTTGTACTGGCATCTCCGGCCCAATCTAAATCTACTGGTTCAGCATCCGGCACAATCCGGAGAGGCTGGAATTCCTTCAGGGTTTGTAACCATTCCTTCAAGTCTTCCCGTGCGTCAGTTGTCACCTTTCTTGTGGCTCGGGGGTTTTTCCAGGTCTTCACCCACCAGTACAAGTCCCACATACAACAACGCATATTAGGTACTATATAAGTAATATGATTCAGTTGGCCGACTATTTTTTCAATGTCTTTCTTTGACCACCGTTTATCTAAAGTGAGTAAGTTTTCAACCTGTGTTATCCGTTTGTTCAATTTTTCCGTGGGTAAGCGGACTGTCTTTTCTTTGCCATTCCAAATGAAGCCTAAATATTTCTGTTCCTCTCTCCAATCGCTGAATTTCACGTCATTGGACTGAACACCTAAATTTTTACTAATTTGTAGGATAGTCTTCATTTCCAGGTTATCACTGACTTCCTTCACAAACATATTATCATCAACCCACCAAAAAATTTTCTCAATCCCAAGTAAGGACATCAAGATATCGCGCCAAGCATCCGCCATCCACCCAAAGGTACCACACCCTGCAACACCACCAAATGCAATTCGAGTGTCTACCCATATCATATCATTGAAGTCTTTTATGGTCAAGAACTTCCATTGTGATAGTGCAGTAGGTCCTTGTCTATATGCTTTCTTCCAATCTACAATTGCTAACAAAAGTGACTTTCCTGTCTTCTTTTTAAAGTAAGCAGCTACTACCGCGAAATCATCCCAGGATGTGGTAAAGACGTCCTTATCAACGAATGAATTAACTGAGGCGATGTAATCAGATTCCACTGGATAATCTAAATCTCGGAGTAGTTTGTCTGCTTCATCAGAGTAAGGTTCGTCTTCTTCTCCAGTCCAGGTTTCTAACCGTGGTTCATCCTCAATATCTCCCTCTGCATAGTGTATCAGGTGCTTAGGATAAGATAAATTGTTTATCATCCTCAAGGATCCATCGTTATTCGTGACACTGCCCATGGGGTTCGATCGAAAGAAACCAAATTTTGTGTATACTTCCTCATGTGAAAATGGTCCAAATACCCTGCCGAGACTCTTCTCCTTCCGTAAGTTATTCATAATTTCGTCTTTGACTTCTAAGGCTGACAAATGATTGTCGGGTGTATACCATCGTAGGTTCCCGATCTTGTGATTGGGGATACCTTGATCAAAACCCTCTACGAGACTCTTTAGAACATGAGACCATTTCGTAGGGAGACCACATTCTTCCAAAAGAATTCTCCATTCGTTTATGTTCGTCTCACACCGTATACCAGAAGGCCAATGTGAAGAGGTCCTTATTTTGTGGTGGGCAATATTGTTTATGTCTGGGTCACTATTCGATGTGGTATGATCTGTATGTGACACATCTGGCTCACTTTTTTTTTTTTTTCAAAGAAGGAGGAAACATAGTTTGTCAATTTCATATCAACGCATAAAGAAATGGTCAAGCATACAAGAAGATTTTTTTTTTTTTTCTAAATTTATAGCAATAAAGGAAATAAGGGCATATTTGGTGCGTTAGATACAAGAATCAGGAAGATATTTTCGAGATCAAAACACATTGGAACCTTTGGTCACATCATCTAATAACCTCAGTGAAGTATATCTCCATTGATTCTCTCTCTTACTCTCCATCGTGTTCAATCTCATATTTTGATGAGTTTTTTTTTTTTTTTACTTACTTGGTACTGTTTGGTGTTTGACCTCTTCCTTTTCCAGCTTCTTTACCACCTGCAGGTTGGGTGTTTTCAATCAAAAATTGTTTCGGTTGTGGTTGTACAAAACTTCCGTATCCAATAGCTGGTCTCGCGATAAGGGAGGGGTCTACAACCGATATTGTTTGTGCAGGTAAATTATTCCGACTATTGGGGTGTTGATAGTTAGCGTTATACGCATTCCCGTGGTAATTGGGATTAGGGTGTTGAGGTTGATTGTATGGTTGATATTGGGTGTTGTTAGGGAATGTTTGGTACGTATTGGTAAACTGTCTATTAACGTGTTGGTTGTTGTATTTATTCTGATGAAATACTCCTTTATTGTTATTCTGATTAGCTTGAAAACCTCCTTTGTACGGGGTATAGTCATTGTTTCTACCGCGAGCTCCTCTCTGACTCCTTGAAGGTCCGGCCTGCGAAGTGGCATAGTTGTTGTGGGAGCTTGGCGGGGGAGTAGCTGTTGCTGATAATAAGTGAGTGGATGTGTTTTCCAGTTTTAACTCATTATAAATGTTAAGGCCATCCCAAGATAGGTGCTCGGGGTAAAATTGACCGTTTGTGGGGCTCATATTTTGTAGAGAGTTGCCGATAGCATATGGATTATCATCATAACGTTTGTCCTTCGCAAACTCTGAATCTCTCAAGGCCTGTCGAACGAGAGCTTCGTTTTGAGTTCCAACATCTTCCATCCTTCCGTCGGCCAACCGATGCTCGAAAACGTTTTGGCATTGTGCGATGTCGTAGCGCATGCAAGGAGGCCAGCCTCCTTTATTTTTGATTTGGAGTTGTAGCACCACCTCCTTATGGGCAATTAGTCTAGGGGCTATGGGGTGGTCTATCTGAGCTGGCAGGATGTCGTAAACTGTCTGGCGGTACTTCACCTTCATATCAAACCTTCTAGACCACTCTGCACACTTCAGCCTCCATTCGCTTGGTATCGTTAATCCGATGTAAGGTATAATATCTGATACACAACTTGAAATTTTGGCTTTCTTGTTACTCATGACTGTTTTATCTTCTAATAACCACTTCATGTTGAATATAGATACTGGTATATGGCGATTCTTCTTGATCATAATTTTATCAAAGTATTCGGATAGACGGGGGAGGGTGTGGTTAATCTCTGAGCCGATGACGATTTCGGTCTTAGACTCTTCTTTCTTCTTCTTTGTGGTCTCTTCAGTAGTGTTTCAAGGAATTTCTTCTATTCCTACATCGTCTATATCCAGGTGAGCAAGATTTGAAAATTCCTATCAATTATGTGTCCTCATTCTCATATTAATTGTTCTTTTTTTTTTTTTTTACTCACCATCACAAACTATATCATATAGTCTCGCATCTCTTTCAGGGGTGTTACTCTTTACGCACCACGTCGTATATGACTTATTGAGAATTTCGAGTCGTGCGGAGTTGTTGTTTGTAAATGCTGCTTGAATTAACTTGATCCACTTGGCGTGAGCTAACTCAACTTCTGGATTGACTGTGGTATCGTCTAGTTCAGGGCCTGAATTGCCATAATGAAAATTGAAATCAATGTAAGTTCAATGTTTCAATCTTTTTTTTTTTTTTGGAAGATGGTTAATATTTTATGGTGGTGCCACTCGAATAAGATAGGGTTGTGATCTGTAGGAGATGCAATTATGCTGTCTTTAATCACAATGAAGATGATTACTAGTATGAGCTGATTCCCGTTTTTTTTTTTTTGATATTTTATTAAGGTAACGGGGAAAGAACTAGTAGTGAAATTGAGATATATCTCTATATATTGTTCATCGGGTCTTAACCGGGAAAGATCAGTTCTTGACCTATTCTAATACTGGTCTTATATCATCGGAATCTAACCGGGAGAGCATACTCGTCTAAGCAAGTTTGAGTAGAGAAAAGGTATCATTGGGATTTAACCGGGAGAGAAATTGGTATCCAAAAAGGTATCATCGGGATTTAACCAGGAGAGAATATAAGACTTTCTTAAGTAACCAGATGGGAATATCATCATTGGAATTTCACCGGGAGGGAACTTTTTTTTTAAACGTAGGTAATTTGATCATTCTGTTGAGGTTTTAAACGTTCTACTTACCCAGGGCTAAACCTCCTTGTATGCTACTCGCGGCGCCCTCATTACCTCCTCTTGGATTCCCGTTAGAACTTGCTAGGCCGGGAGCAGCACCTCGTTCTTCATTGTCGGGTGGGGTTCCTTCTCCAGATCCGGGTTGTCCAACGCTTGGATTAGCTGTACCGGAGACGCTTGGATTTGCTGTACCAGATGTTCCTCCTTGGGTGTTTGCTAGGAGGTTATTTTCTGATGATGTCGGATTATCGCCTTGTTTTGCGCTTCGTGTCACCATCGCTTGTTTCCCTTTGGGTTTATTTGACGTTGATTGTCCGGATGCAGCAACTTTAGGTCCCAATTCACTACCAGCTGCCTTAGCGTTGAATTCTTCAGTAGTCATTGTTAATCTTCAGCTTTTTAGTTCTTTTTTTTTTTTTTTGATGAAGACCTAGTAAGGGGATGAATAAAATTTAGTTGTATGATTTAGAAGAACTCTAGTACTTTTCTAGTTATAGGATAAGAGTAATGTGATAAAGAAAAGAAAAATCAGTTTAGTGTGAAAGATTGTGATCTTTCCTGGTTTCCTAAGGCGCTTGGGGATTGTTGTGGTGCGACAAATTTTTTCCTTCTTGCCCACATTAGGGCAAATTTCATTTCTGTATCTAGCCCCGAGATCAACCCGGGGCTTCTATCTTCGGGCCGTTATCCCCAAGCCTTCATGGAACTCTACAGGTACCGTCGTGCCTTTGGGTACCTGTAACACTCAAGCTGGGCGATCGCTGTGAAGGTTCATGTACAAAATAAATCTGTAAAGTTTACAAATGAACAAGATCATTTNCAGTTTGCCACGCCCAGGTTTGTGTAGCCATTCATATTGAGTCTCTTTTCCCTGGCTGAGAGTTTTTTTCTTTGGCTCAAAAATAAAAAAAATAAAAAAATTAGAGGAGGGGTGACATTAATTCCTGGAATAGCTGTATTGAATCTGCTGCGATTAACTTTACAGTTGCTTGTGATACTGGACAATCAGTTCTGAACCAAAGAGATAGCTTTCTCTACTGCTGTCATACAGAGTGTTGGACAATAGAGACATTGGACATCTTATAATAATCTTTAACTCATCATGCTTCACAGTAGAAAGGAAACTCCCTTCAAGGTCATTAGGATTGATATCTTTCCAAGGAGGAAAATCTTGAGGCAAGTTTTCACACTACGCCAGATCACTAATTTACTGCTGAGTTTAGAAAATTGAAACTGTAGAA
>KZ137206.1:0-22935 GCA_002157035.1 Melampsora medusae f. sp. deltoidis
CTTTATTCATGAAACAAAAGAGACTGACTGATCGTCGCTGATCATCATAGCCTTGAAGGCTCAAGCATCTTCGCCATCGAAGGCCTCCCAAGAACCGCCTTGCATCGTCACGACGATGAGATGATGGACGTTGACGTCNACTTGCTTCGATTACGGACCTAAGACCACTGGCTGAAATGATTTCCCAGTCACCAACACTTTGGCCGAACATGAGGTTTCAAATCATCGTTAAAATTTGTTACAAATAAAGGCTATTAAGCGTATAGGTAAAGAATGAAGAGAGGAGCAATTATAAGCGTGCGAGCTTTAGAAGAACGCGAAGAGTGCGCAATAGTTGGTAAGAGAACACGAGCGTGATGAAAAGCAGAAGTACTTGACGGTACGCGAAACAAACGTAAGAATAAATGAGAAAAGAAACAGCCTAGTGAGAGAAACATTCATTCTTATATAGTAAAACAGCTCGTGTAAAACCAAGGTACAAGTTCATAGATTGAAGAGGGAATCAAAATATGATGATGTCAGAATAGAAATGAAGGATATGGACAGCAGCATAAAGGAAATTAACGATGACAATGTGATCATAATAGGTGAATAAATAGGTGAAGAGTTAATTAACTTGATAACAATAATAAAGAAGAAAGAGGGTATTAATGAGTCAAAAAAGGAGCGAAGGAAACAGCTTCTTTATCCCTTACACTCTGCAATCCGTACCCTGCCCTCCTGAGTCTCCTTCACCACAGGCTCATCCACAAGACCCTCATCGTCATGCTCTAAAGCCTCCTCTCCCACCATTGCATATGTAGTAAAACTCGGGTCAACCTTTGTTGAAGCAATTATATTATCACAAAGTGATTTAATTTCAAAACACAACTTTATAAAGAATATCAGTATGAAGACAAAACAAAATATATTATAGCTGATCAATGAAAAACGCATGTACCTCTATAAAGATCTACACTAGTGAATATCTCGGTGTGAGTGTAAGAAAAGGAGTTCTAACAGCGTGCTCTGAAGTCTGCAATTAATATGGAGATGTTAAAGTAAAATTGTGTGAGAAAGAATGTATAGAGAATGAATCAAATAAAAAGCATCACAATAAAGAATCAGAAACACCTAAGCTAAGAGAGTCACTAATACTCCTCCTGATTCCAGGCACTATAACAACAAGATTGTTGGTGTCGTGGAGACTTTCCAACCTTTGAGATTTTTGGGTGTGGATTTAACTGGAGGTTTAGTCAGAACTTCCGAACGACCAACTATACATTCGATCGTGCCAAAAAAAAAGGATTTCATTCAATCCAAATTATAGGGATGAGTTAGTTTATTTCTTTTTTCTCCGGATTTCCAGGTTGAGAGAATTGATGGTGACTTTCGACATAACAATTTAGATCGTACGTTATAAAACAATTCTTGGAACAATTTTATAAAACTCGATCGCTGAAGGAATCTTGGTTTGCTCAATTGCAAAATTATAGTGATTGCTTCATCGAAACGAAATTCAAATGCGGCATTCGAGATCGAAATCTTTAAACATCCAACCCTCGAAACAATAAACTACTCTGAATCATTCGAGTTGTGGTTTTGGGTTAGTTTGTGATCATTTATGAACTTTTAGATGACCCGATGGATTACGGTTATCCACAAACCACCGAATCGAAAATCCTACAAGATACCATATTGGCCCCCGTGATGGTGATAAGTGCGTAATCAGTATTGATGGCTCGATCAACCCCATGAAAAAGCCATACTGATCAAAGTTTTTGCGAATTTTCTGCTTGTTCAGATGCGCCCTCGGCTCAACGTCAAAGTAGTCGAAAAGCTCAAGTCCCTGATATCACTGCCGCAAAAACTGTGACAAATGTGATCAGAATATGTCTGGGTCCAAAGGTGACGCTGAAATGGTAAGCCAGCAATTCGACTCAAAAGCTTGCTTCTCACTCAACTTGAATGCAATCGTGATATGAGGTAAACTTAATTGATTCTTGCCACTTCGTTCAGATTCTCAATCCTATAGCTGGCATCTTATTTGTGATCAACTTCTCCTGTGAAACCATTTCAACTATTTCAGATAATTGTCGTGCTTGATGTACGATTAAGCAAGTGGGATGTGGTGGAGCTGAATTTCACGGGGGCGGTACAGATGACACAAGGAAAAAACTAAGGCGGAAAGTTTGGTTGACATCCACCCAGCAACCACACTCGCGGACGAAAGATATTGCGGAAACCACGTCGCAGTATTTAATACTGCAACGCTCACCGTTTCCTGCAATCCTCTGCTCTTTCTTCACTCAGCATCAGTTTTTTTCGATAGTGCTCTCTGGACTCCCCGACACCTTCTCGAGACTCGTCTCTCTCTCATCTACTAGATCTTCTCTTAGCTTTCTGCGTTTACGAGAAGCCCCGCCCACCCTCAACCTCTACGACTGGCCCGTTCGCGACCACGAGTCAGTCGAGCTGGCACGAAAAGGGACGACCTGAATCGACGGATTTTGCGGCTCAAAAACAAGAAAACGAAAAAAAAATATAAAATAACATAAAATAAAGTAAAAAATATCTCATCATAGACAAGTAGTTACATTTCTCTTTCTCAGGATTTCTCTAGTTTCTCCTTTAAAAACTTCACTAATATCACATCTCAGAAGGAGATGGTCAGGGCTCACATAGGTTGGGAAAGGAGGGAGTTAATATGCGCGGTGTTTCGTTTCTGTTCCTACAGCGGCATCAGTAGTCACCGAGGAGTATTTAGCTTAGCATTTGTTATGTTCTTGTCTCTTGTTTGTTCTTGTTTTCCTTTCTTTGGTCTTTTGTCCTCGTTCCTCCCTTGCGCGGAGAGCGCAACTAAGGTATCGGGCGCCGCCCGTTACAATTGAGCAACAAATCCCAACACTTTACATTGACTAATGATGGAAATGCAATCCTACGCGAAATCGAAGTTGTGTGCCCAGCAGCTAGATCTATGATTGAGCTGAGTCTCACACAAGATGAAGTCTGTCTTGGTTCCAATTCAAAAACATACCAATTGACTGATGACTAATAGATTCTCTCTAAATGTCTTGGCAGGAATGCTGTGATGGTACAACTTCAATCATCATCCTTGCTGAGGAAATATTCGCATCTGCCTTACCTCATGTATAATATAACATTCACCCTGTGGTCATCATTCAAGCATTCAAATGTGCATTAGCTGAAGCTTTGAAAATCATCGACAAGAATCGCGCTCAGTATTGGTTCCAAAAAGCGGATATCTCGGCGATTCGTTATGTTTGCCGATTTTACCCTCTCAGCTAAATGCCAAGACCCACAGGCTTGTACTGTTCTCTTACGAGGTGCATCTAAAGATATCCTACATGAGATCGACCAAAATTTAGCATATGTCATGGCTGTTGCTTGTAATGTGCTCTTTGACCCACGTCTCGCGCCTCGTGGTGGTGCTACTGTCACTGAGATGGCCATCTTCTTGGAGACGCTATGCAAGTCATTCCAAGAATATGATATTGATCCAAAACTGTGATGGTAATGGTATACGATTCAGCTCTTGACGAATCTTAGGGTATGTATCTCATACTCTCTTTGTTTCACAAACTTCATAAAATTGATAACAAATCCATTTTGTTTCAAACACAACAGGCCAAAACATGCTTCCAGCGAACAAGAGTTTGGTATTGATGGTGATACAGGTGTAATCACAGATATGAATACAATTGGACTCCATGAAAAAGCTGCTGTCAATATTTAATCGAAGTTGATGTTCGATTAGTGGAATAAGTAAGGATGGGTGTAGAAGAACCACAAACTGAAAATCACATGAAAACAGAAGCTTACACAGTCACAAGATAAGACGAATAACTCTTCGCGATCCCCCAATGGATATCTGGAGAGGACAGTGGGACGTTGCTGCTCCCAGAGCAGCTCAGCGTGTCCCCCTTTCGTCTCGATTGCACTTCTCTCCGCCTCAGCGTCTTCGCATCCGTGATACTCAGCCATCTCGTCTCAGTTTCCCCTCTTCGAAGAACCCTCTGTGTACCTCAGCTTCGTTTCTCATCTGTTTCCTAGAGGCGTCGTTCTTCGTCTATTTCGATTCCCACCCACCCTCACCAAAAGAAAAAAAAACCTCTTTTGTCGATAGAGCGGCCTCACCAACTCGCCATTTACTTATCTGAAACCAAAAAAATTCCTCTTAGTTACCATTATTCTAGTTTAAAGTCTTTTTAATCTAAAAAAAATCAAAAAAATTACGAGACTATTACATTTCTATCAAGTTGATAATATTGTCTCTCCTATACACTACTTCCTATTCCAATGTTTCTAACCTAATACTTAACATATTTTTTTCTAATAATCTATCTTATAACATTTTTTTTCAAACTTATTTGATTTTCTGTCATAAGGTCCGAACATCTACCTACTATTTTCGTATTTGATACTCCTCTTTCTTTTCTCAATCTAGTGTTCTGCCTAAAATATGGGGTCTCTTTGTTATTTGATTAGGGGTGAGTATTCTAGTGTAGCGACATCGACGGGGGTCATGTATAGGGTTTCTGTTCAATCGTGTGCAGTCACTGCTTGTTTGTATGGCCTCTGGCCTCCCCATCAGGGGTTCTTTCAAGTTGTCACTCAGTTTCTCAAATCTCTTTCAAGTGTCTTTTTCTTATCGGCAATTCAAAGGCTCCGCGGCACCACTCCGCGTACACCTGCCTCCGAGAGTGAATCCAGTGAACGGTCCGAAACCCAGCATAACTAATTCCATACAAATTTTATCGCTGGGTGGATTGAAGGAAAAGATCTTGGCTGCACATCGGTCTGGAATTGGAAAGACTTTAGCACCGATTGGAAATCGAGCAGATATCGAAGTTAATGTAAGATTGTTTTTATTTATACAACAGATCGCATTGCGTTCTTCATTGATTTTGTTTTTATTTGTTGTAGGTACCTGATTCGGTCAAAGAAGGAATTGAAATTGTTTATGTTGAAGATTTAAGAGATGCTTCAAGAGGAGCGTTTATGGGTGAAGAGAAAATCGTTTGAGAGACTGAACCAAGTCAATCAACATCAGACTGACTGACGAGATAGATAATCTGTGAGAGAAACAAAAAGAGTAAAAAAGTGTTAAATAAAGAGCTAAAAGCAGAACCCAGGAAAAGTGGAAAGTCAAGCAACAACTACAACTACAACTACAAATGATAATACTGCTTATTCATACTACTACTACTACTACTACTACTAATTCATCTCAACTGCCCCTCACTGTTCATGTTTTTTTGTTTATTTTTTTGTATCTATGAAGGAGTTATAATTTCTATGTGTCTTTTTACCACTTCGCGATCCAAGATCTGGATTGATATCAGGTAAGAAATATTTTCAATACTCTTACCAAGGAGACAAAGGTAGTCACACCTTTGTGGATTCTTGGGAGGGTTTTGAGTGATTAGTGTCTACTGTCTTAATTCAATGGAAGCATAATGAGCTTGAAAACATAGTGAATGCATCATTCGACTCCATGCAGATGTAAAGAGTATCAATTTTGTATTATTTTGTGTTGGAAGTCCCATTGCATACCATTCAACTGCTTTTACATTCCCCTCTGATCCAAACAGAGTCTAAGACAATAACACATGCCTTTCATACTTTGGGCCTTTGAACGCGGCGGCCCGCCGCTGATGTGCTAGTTATTATCTATTTACTCATTGGTTTTGTAGTGTGCCGCCCACTAGGGTCTTTTTGTTTCGGGCTATGTCTTAGTTTCATCTTCACTTACAAAACGCAATTTAGACTTTCGTTGTCCTGCGTTATAAAAGATAAACATGAACAAGATCTTCAAAGAAATTTCACGTTCGCCAAAACTAATTCCATAAATGTAAAATTGGAAAAGAGAACAGGAAGCTGAAAACCGCGAGAGAGCAAGAAGGTTAAAGTACAATTGAATCTTGAAAACCATCACAGCGTGCTACAACGCGATCTCCGAACATCAATCGGAAATGAATGTTCACAAAATTGTGAGAAAATCAATCACCGTTATTTTGGTCCAACTTTTATAAAATAAAATAATAACGTAGAAAGACAGATACATTCAAAAATTAAAACACTCAATCTACATGGCAAACCTTTGAGCACCCCCTGAAACTACGATACAAACCTAGCCTCAAGTTGCAGTGCACGAGGTCTTTGATAAATTGATGATTAGCAATGTAGGATCTTTGATTCCAAAGCAGCCTTGCGGAGTTTCCCAAGAAGCGCCATGACCGACAATCTCATCCAATTTTACCAGATCTTTCTTTTTCTCTTGATTTCGAACCACATTAAGTCCTGAGTATGACCAGTCAGTGAATCCGTGCTTTTTTTGGTGAGCTGGCGTCAAAGTCGCATATCGTGATATGTCAAACCAAATATACTGGTCTAACTTTCCATCCCGACGTACGATTGTCATGAATATTTCGTTGATTTGTCCCCAGACAAAACTTTTCTTGTCTTTGGAAAGATTTGCTGGATAGAGAACTATGCTATTCCCAAGGGTTTTTTTTTTAGTTGAATACACTACATTGCGACACTTTACTGAATTCAATTGATTGACCCATCGAGATATAGCAATTTCATCTTCCTTGTAGTGGGATTTCTTGTAGATGTCGGTTGCAAGCATAACCTTGTCGCCATAGATCTCTTTCATGCGACTGAGAAGGAGGAGATGGGTATCATAATCCAGAGTTTCATTCTTCTTTGGATTATACCGAAGTTTCGGTTGGCCACCCTGTCCTTCTCGAAGGTAGGCAGAAGCGCTTCCGTCAGTACACTTCGGAGACACGAATTTTGAGAGATTTGCTGCTGTTTCTTTGGGCAGCTGTTTGCATAAGTCTGGGAGCACGCAGCGCATATTTTGACCCGTTGTCCACTTATTCAGGATTGTGTACTCTCTAGAGCCTACCCCAAATCAATCAATCAGTTTATTGTACCTTGGCAACATGAATAATGTTGCGAAACTCTGAACTCACTATCATGATTGTTAGTTGGAATTTTGGCCAATGATCCGTTTGTGCTCTCAAACGACCATGCAGTCCAGTAAGGTGCAGGACCAAAAACTCTGACTACCTGAGGAATGTGAAGTAACATATGCAGGTTTGGAGTAACCGAGAGTGAAGTGTAAAGTTCGGAGAGTCCTTGTCGATAGCTTTTTATATGGTGTTTCAAAGCCTTTAAATCTTTATCGTGCACCTCAAATCTCCGCACAATTTTGAGGATACTGATGAGATGAAGGGCATTCCGAACGATATCTTGGTCTGTGATGCGTGATTTATGACCTTTTCTATGGAAGAAAAGAATTAAGGCGGGTATTATCATGACCTCGTATAATATAACCCATTCATCTGCTTTTAATTTACCACCTTTGCTTGATCCTACCGTTTTTGGCACTCTGCCAATCCAAGATGGGAGCTGAACCTGTCCTATAACTTCTCTTAGTACATTCAGGTGTTTCTTTTCGTTGAAAATATGATTGTACTGTTCATCAATCTCGTCATAGTTAGAGAGCTCTTCTTCTTCCTCTTCATACCCTGTCACTTCGTCTGAGAATCCCATGAAAGGACGCAGTTCGGATTGATTTTCATGAGTCTGACTGTCTTGCTGAGCGTCAAGTACAGTATCGTACTCCAGTGCCATATTTCCGAAAGCAAGTGATAGATCATCTTTTGGAGAAGTTGAGTCGTCGCCGCATGCAGAAGTCGATTGCTTTACAACTTGATCACCAACGTATTCTGATTCTTGAAACTGGGGATCTTCATGTTCAGAGCTGCCATCGTCAGAATCGAAATCCTCAAGTCCCTGTTCCAATGTATCAGAATCTTCCTCTTCTGCATGGCTAGATTCCTGTGGCTCAGATGTTGATTTCTTCTTCGACTTCAATCCCAAGGCATTGAGTCCGTGGTGGCGAAGTAAACCAAGAAAAACATTATGCATAGGCTCTACTACAGTATGTATGGTTGGGTCAAAGTAAGGTAGCTCCCACAAAACTGTGTATCGGACTCCGTTTTCCTTGAAGAGAATTTGTCGTTCCTTGACTGTCTTGGCATTTTTCCAGGCCAATGCTTGCGATTTTAGTTCGTGCTTACATCTACGAAGGGCTTGGGGAATTTCAAGTAGATGTATGTTATGCTCTCCTATTCGACATAACGAGCAAAGGTTCTTTTTTGAGCTATGTCCCGCCATTCCTAAAACCTTTCGCATAGCTGGAAGGTCACATATGATTGGCCCCAACATCACTCGAATGATACGACCCTGTTTAGGATACTTTGCGGTGGAAGAAAACTTGACCCCTTTCCACAAATTGTTGAGCTCGTCGACAAGAGGCTTTAGTACATTGTTGATTTGAGTCATCTTTGGTTCGGAAGGTCCGGGTATCAATCCAGAAAGGAAGATATTTTCGGGAGAAGTACGTATATGGGGTGGAAGATTGAGACATACTAAAGCAACAGTCCCGACAGAGTCTTGCTTGCCTGCTGCTTTGTTGCCTAGAGGGTTGAACCAATCGACATTCAGGGAAAATACCAGATTTCCGGAAGAATTTGAGAATTGATGACTATCGATCCCACGTGCCGAGCGCCACATATATCCATGCCAAATATCATACATTGTTGATCCATCCCCTGGCGCTTGTTTGTTGGATTCCAGATGCTCTTCGATTTCAGGGCGGTTCAAGAAACGAGCTAACCATTCAGTGAAAGCGACGGTCGAGAAGTATCTATTTGCAGACCGATTTTCTTCATCCTCCCCAGCCTTGATTGGTTTGAAAAGAGGTTCATTACATTTGTGACTTGAGAGAGTCTCGCGCCAACCGCATATATCGGGTGTATTGCCTTCATAGTAAAGACAAAAACACTTCGGACAGCACAGAGTCCGCTGAATCTTTGGTTGAATTCTCAGATCTGTGAGAACAGTGCGTATGTCCATTGGTGACCAACCCTTCTGGAAGGAACCATCTGTGCGAGGACCGGACCTTGATACCGAATTGTTGACGTGAAGGCAAAGTGTAGCAACTGCCATACCAATGTGCTCAAACAGGTATAGACATACCATCACAAGGTTCATTGCCGAGGTCAGTGGGTCAAATTTTTTGAATTGGTCATAGTATTTTATATCGTATTGACCTGCATTTACGTGGAGAACGACTCGAGTCACAAAGCAGATCCCATATGCAGTGGAAAGGTAAGTGGAGCTTACCTGACTCCACGGTCACGCCATTCCATTTTGGCTGAAAATGACTACCGGTGTGTTGTCGACGTGGTGGATTGGCCATGGTTTTCAGGTGTGCCATGTCGAGATGTGACATGGTCTTCTCGGCTGGTGGAAGCGGAGTTGAAGACGGCTGTAAAATCTCTGCCATTGTATCATCCAGAGCATCAACAGTATGATCAGCTAGAGCTGTTCCATTTCTCTTCTTGGCCCCAGCCGGAACGGAGCGGTTAGCCTTGATTAGGGCCTGATGGGCTTTGAAAGTTTGGGAATTGCGTTTCCATACGCGGCCGGGTGGATTCATGTCTTTTGTAGATTCTAGGCAAACGACACAGCGACACCTGATTTGTTTTGGTGGTGTCATTATGCTATGAGAGAGTGTAGAAGTGGTTTTGATACTGAAAGATTCGGAAGAGTTGATCCAATGAGGATTCGTAATTACGCTCAGGATGAGATGATTCAGTGTATGGGAGGAAGCAGGTTGTGACAGCAGATGATTTGACGGCTAGAAAAACTAGGTGGTGGAAATAATCTAGTTGATAACGATGGAGGAATCTGATCATGTAGTTGATACTATATCTTTATTTGATACAGAACAAAAGCAACTGCAAAATATAGAAAACAAAACCTTGGATACAAGAATCAACGTCTTTGAGCGTAGTTCAAGGTCAAATTGAGAGCTCAGTGACTCATTAAGAGGCGCTCGCTCATGATCTCAGCGTGAGCTGAACATATGTTCAGTCATGAGGACCTATCGGCTACATTCGTCAGGAGAATGAGCAAAGAAAAAGACGCGTCAAGTGACACGGTATTTCGATGATGTCGGGCCCTCGATGTCAACGGCTTTGGCTAATGAATTAATGGCCGGATCAAATATACCACGGTCCACCACCATCTCTATTTTACTTTGAGTCGCTGATGTACAACCAACCACATCTTGAGCATATAGCTAGGTATAGCACTTCGGATTATAAAATCCTCATCAATGAGTGTATGATGACCTACGCCTATATTGCGAATATCTGATGTGATTTGATTTGTAGCTCATAGATATTGGTTCAGAAAATTTATTGTGAAAGGTCTTGTATTGATGGTGCTTGATATTAAGCGAGTGGGAGGTGCATGGACGGGGCACACGGACCGGTGCGAACCGGATATCTAACGTTGAACACCGCAGCTGACGTTTTTTTTCCTGTGACACCTGAGCAGCAACCACAATTGTATGTACAAGAGGTACAGCGATGTATGCGCTGGGTACAGGATTTTCACACCGTCCTCTGCAACCAAGTACTTGTCGCCAAATTTTCTTCAAGAGTACGATTTGAGCAACAAATCCCAAATTTTACGAAAGTATCATAGGAACGTCTTTGTCCTTGACTGAGGGACTTAAGGATGCCTTGATGTGTTTTGCTGACCATCGAACCCAGAGGGATTGAGCATCAGGTGAGCACCTTTCGAGCATAAGTATCATCAGAGGAGTGAAAGACATTCTTGACTGAGGGACTTCGTCGTGTCATTGGGCACCTGTGCCATACATGTATTACCGTGCGCAGGCCCGTCGCCCCGGGCGCTTTTACAAACCCTCTTCATGGGCTCAACAGCATAGAGCCCTGTGCTTATGACTCGTTAGGTTCGAGCCAACTGATACTGGAACCGGCATGACGGTGTGCTATGTGGTGGCTGGGCGCCGAAGACCTAGTCCATCTGATAATGCTAATTCTGCTCAAGAATTTATTAAGTTAGAAGGTGAATGCGATTTGTTTGAATCCCCAAGTTTATGGTTGTACAGTAGACCAAGGATTCTACTTCTCAAAGGCACAATCTCTGATACAATCATTTCCAAATTTATATCATTTGAATCTCGGGTCTTCTCAGTCAAATTGTTAGCTAAGCAACATACATAGCTACAATAGGACTGGATTGATATATGTTCTCATTTGTAATTGTGACAACGATGTTTTGAGATTTTAACTAGATTGTCAAGTACAATACAGTCATCAGGCGCAAACAATCCATGTGAATTCACCGGTGTGTGAATCTGATCAAGAGGAAGGTCCTCGAGGTCATCAAACCAATACATAGAAAAGTAGATTCCGTCCAGTCACTCTATTTAAGATACAAATCAACGGTGTTGACGCTTGTTAGATCCTTCAGCGTGCATGTTTTGGAGCTGTTGGCGCTTATTATATTGATTTACGGCGTCGGAGTTGCCACGAAATGAAAAGCGAGGGACGACTTGGGTTTCGATGAAAGGTGATTGATCCGCTGAGAGAAAAAAGGGTCAGTGGAGTACCAGGAAAGACGAGAGTTGAATGAGTATGACTAACATGCATCAGATATACTTTTTTGGGTCTCACTCTCACCCAAAAGGTGCCAAAATCTCTTGTCATCTTGAATTACTATGCTATGATCCTTTTCTTCGCGGGAGTTGTCCTCTTTGTGGGAGTTATTTTCTTTATCGACGCCCTTTTCTTGCTCGGTACTATTGTGCTCAACACCACCTTGAGCTAAGCTCTCTGGGCTTCAGCATACACTAGATCAATGGAAATTGTACTCAGAAGCATTACTTACGAGTGTTGTCTGGGTTTTGGGGGCCGAGAGGCGGCTCTTTACTTGGGGATGTGTTCGGTTCAACAACGTGGGATGTGTGGCAAGATGCGGAAAGTGGTACCAGGCCTTGCGGGTCAAGTTTACTGAGATCCATCTCTATGGTAATTTTGATAATCATTGCGGGATAAGTTGATAGATGATCAGGGTTGTTGGGTTGACAGATCAAAGATAGCTTGGACAATCGAGGTTTTCTGTGTCAAAAGCGCTGATAACTTATGATAATTGGTAGTATGGGCGACGGGAAGTCTTGTCTCGGACAAAGGGCACACGCACTGCTTTTGGATCATGCGTGGGGGCCGAGTCAAGCCCAGGGAGATTACCCTTATGATTTCCGCCTTTCATGATTGAGATAGCCTGACTCCACTACCGTGCACTTGACCTACGTTTTCAGATCTGGACGCCATACGATTGAAGCCCAGTATGTTTGGTCTTCTTTGTTTCGTGACCATATATATCTGAGGTGAAAGATTATCATCACAGATCTATGAGAAACCACCTGGTTCGTCTGACTTGTTGCGAAAAGCGAAAAGTAGAAAGGAAATAGTTCCGCAAAACTCTCAAAGATTCACAAGTACAAATTGAGAATTTAACTTTTTATCTTGTTTTTCATATATGTACAAACAAAAAAACCTTTTCTACCTCCAAAATGAAATAGTATGCAAATGCACAGGTTGAATATAATCAAGCCAGCCCGGTTGATCATTTTATACTGGAAATAGATGCCGATATCAAAGGATATTTCTGAGTAAGCCAGTCCATCAAGAGTGAGATATGTTGAAGAAGCGGCCGTGTTGACATCATATAGCACGCGTCTCCAATATCGGAAACTCAAAGGCTGACTTGCAACCAAAGCAATACCCACGTGGCAGTACCCCATCAGGCAAGAGTGTTTGTCAAAAAATTGAATGTTTGACTCAAGATTACTCACCACGTCCCCTCACAAATCTTCCGATTGGCAAAGCTACATGAGAGGCGATCATCAGCTTTAATTAAGGCGATCAAGCCAGCGCGTCCCAGCTTGTGTTTCCATCGAATGACGATGATACCACCTCGCTCCGGAACTCAGTGGTGCTTGAGTATATTGTCACTTGTACTATACTTCAAATAGCCAGAACGCACGCGTTATTCAGCGTGTACAGTTAGGTGAAAACATTTTCAAGAAAACATTACCTCTTCCATCGGCAGCAATTACTCGAAGTTATTGCACCTACCAGTTGCATTTTCAGTCATTCAAATACATATTCATCATGGTAGTAATTTCTGTCCCTGTCTAAGTAGAGACTCACTCTTGATGCTGGTCTCAAAGCAAAGAATGGCATCCGCCCTCACCTGCACAACATTATAAAATAAAATAAAAATTGGTTATAAACGAAGAAACATACCAAAACGAGCCCCATTTTGTCATCCGATAATATGTAGAAATGTAGGATGTACGAGCAAGAAGTCAACCCATATTAGGTCATGTTTCTCATCTTTGTAGTTATGGCGGCTCCGGAAAAAAAATCGGGAAAAACAGTTTCATCTCTATAGCCGTTCCTCTTTCTTTCCTTATCTCACTGTGGGTGTTACATAAGGCGTTTTTGTTACAACCTGTTTTGCTCAGCTTGTACTATCTTCTTTTTCTGCTGTTGTTTATGAGTGGCAGATGTTTCTTTTGTCCACCCCAGGGGTGCCTCCGTGCTCTAACCTAGGCCTTGTCCGTTCCAGAGTGGTCCTCTTAAGTCGCGTTATGCAGGTTTAAAGTGTTTTGAGATGATCATGGACACATATTATATTCTGTCCTGTAAGCGCACAACAAGATTGACTGAGTTCGTTCTTGGATACAACCATTCACTGCAACATCTTGACATCTTGTTTGATGAGATGTGCTGCCTGATTGTTTGCGGGCCTAGTCTCCCCATGAGATGTGCTCGCGCCGACCGTGGGCCAGCGCAAGATATGATTTCATAGAACATGCGGCATCCACTGGGGAGGAAGAGGACTACATCTATCTACAACAAATAATAATGAACAATCCATTGTTCTTCCCCGTTAGAAATCGCTGGTCGAGCTTGATGTTCGATTAAGCTAGTGGGATACGTACAGCTGACGGACTCGGGTGCAAGGCAGATGTCGCAGATACAGCCGCAGCTGACAAAAATACCAAACCATTTTTTCCAGATGTCACACCAAGTGATCCGAAAAGCACATTCAGTCTTTTTGACTCACTCGCCAGGCAACGTCTGTATCAAGAAATCTACATCCTCTCACCAGCAAGAAGGATTAGATTCACCTGGCGCAGATCATCCTGGATCGGTCTATGCCCGGCAGTCATCCAACGCATAAGAAAATCAAAAATCCCGCCCACCCACACCATGCGTTCGAAAAGAAGCGGGTCCAAGAACCCAGAAGCTTCAATAGAAAAGAAGCGTAGAGCAGCAAAAAAAACGCTGACTCGTTTTTCCTTTCTCCAGTATGAAAATCTATGAAAAAATCTCTTTTTTCTTTCTTTCTCTTCCCCTGGGTTTACCGTTTCGTGTCCTGTGTTTCTTTCTCAATTCTTTTTTTGAAAAAAAACAATGTGTGTGTTGACTGCGTTTATCCCTTTCTCCGGGGCCTACGCCCTTTCTCTTCCAATTGCATGATCATCTGATTATCATCTTTTTTTATATGCGATATTTTTTATCATTTTGTTATCCTCTCTTTCTATTGCTTGTTCCTCGTCAAATTGTGATCATCGTGTTTCTTCTATGGCATCCAATGAAGTTTATTTTAAATGTGGAGTGATCGTGCTTGATGCTCGCTTAAGGTAGGGGGATATGCAGAGCATGTGTCACGGGCTCAGATCCGGATGTCACGCGTACTACAGGCCCCGCAGCTGACGCTTCGCTCTACACCTAGACAGCAACCACTTATTCTACCGAGAATATGCGGTAGCAGCTGCATAGAACCGCCTCCCTCGTTCCAATCCAGGCAGCAGGTTCGACGACGATCGGAATCAATCAAGAATCCAACGTCAGGGCTCACGCGTCGACATCTCGAGATCAACACGCTACCCTCTCACATGGTGCTACCCTCAAGTCGAAGACTTCTCTCAGAAACCCTCCCACCCTCACCAAACACCATCGCCACCTCAGCAGCGCTAGCTGACGGTGGTACTAACCTCAGTCCTAAGGAAATGTCTTTCCTCTTTTTCGTAATCGTTTCTACTAATATAGGCCACCTACGGCAAACTTGTCGAGAATATTTGTTTTATTCCTCATTTCAGATAAACCTCAAAAGGAAAAAAAAAGAGAGAGTGACGCTCTTTCTTCATCAAAAGTATATAAATAGTCTTGACCTTAAATTTAGTTTGTTTGTCTCACCTCTATGGCGCGTCTGTTTGTTATCAGCTATCTCCGGTTTTTGTTTGTGTTTTTGTTTTGTCTTCTTTTTTTCCTTTTGTCAAGACAGATGGTCAGACCTCTGCCACCCCAAGGGGTGCCTTCTTTCTTCAATCTTGCTGCAATCTTATCGCGCGCAGGCCTACGGCCAGCGCGGCTCCGCCTACACGCACCAGTGTCTACGACACTCTAGCAGCCATGTGACCGGGCCAGACCGTACTAACCAGGCGGGCACATCCCTCTGATCTCTACGTTCCGTTTAAGTATGTACATCCAATTAAGTAGATTAATCCAGAACATCAAAATCCATCCTCAAACTTAAAGGAGCTCTCAAAATCTGAAAGTCGTATGAACAAGTACTTTGGACCTGGAGTTTTTGTTTTCTTTGTTTATCAGATGCTAAAACATTTGAACTCCAAAAAGCACATGGGACCAAACTTTACAACGACAACGACGATGATATATAAAATATGACTATCAAAAATTGACAAAAAAACAAAAAGAAACTAAACTAACAGAACTGTGTCCTCTTTCCAAAACCTAATCACACTCCTAACAAAAAAACCGTCAGGAAACTTCAAAAACTCAAAAACAGGTATTAAATCCAAATCAAAAAGATATACTTATGTATCAAAAATTAAAGAAGAAATGAAAAATGAGTCATTTCCTTGAAAGAATTGGATTAGCTTTATCACGTAAAATTTCAATACGGGTTCTGTGTTTTCCAGCATGACCATTACCAGATGAATTGCCACTAGGAGCTTGCTTCTAGAAAAGAGAATAGGTTGTATAGCTTAAACGACGCGACAGGTTCGAGGAATGGAAATCCTTCCGAAAAGAAGACTTCTTTTAGGATCGATGTTTCTCTGTAATCCATTTTGCGATAATGCTGTGATCATTATTGTGATCTAATCCAGCATAAGCCCAATTTGCTATTCCGCATTTCACGTTTCCTGTGAGATTAACCTTTTACAGCCGTTTGTTTAATTTGTAAAACGACGCGACGCGTCTTTTCAAAAATTGTAAGATTGTATATGAAGAATCCTTTCGATTCTCCTTCCCACTTTTTACTTGATTCAAATTATTACGTTATCTTAAGACCATCCTCTTTCCACTGTGTTCTGATCAGATCTCATTCTTAATTACATATAATTTTGCGTCCCACCTCTCCTCTCCCATTCATTAAATCTTTTTAATCCGCCCCATAGCGGACCAATTTAGTGAAATACATATTGCATTTGTATTGTGTTCTTCTTAGATACTTTATTACATTGCAATCAAGGCACTACGCCTCGATTCTAGCTAGGAAAACCACCATTCAAAGAACTCAGCTAGAACATAAGCGAAACCTATTCTCCAGAAATTGATTGTTTCTGTTTGCAAGCAGAAGACATATTCTTCAAACCCAACATCGTTAACCTTTCTCCTTCTCCTTCTCCTTCAATTCCTTTCATTCCATTCTCATTATCTTTTTCCTCCGCGTGTGCCCTTTGTCTTCTCCTTCTGGTAATCCTCGTTTCGCTGTTGGTGTTTGTCCCGTTACACATCACCCCCCTGCTCTCGGGTCACTCTCAAGCCCGAAGAAATATGAAAAAACCTAGTCGCGTTTGATTGAACTTGTTACTTGCCGCGTCTCACTAGTAACGCCCCAAATCCTCAACTGTTTTTACATACATTTCCTCAGACAATCAATCTTCAGCACCAAAAATGAATTATCATAAATTTAAAGAAAATCGGAATGTTCCCATGATGGATATGCCAGTGAATTGGACAAACTTTTTGGATGCAGTAGATGATGATGATGAATGTAAGGAATCATTCATCTTTCTTTTTCAAAAACTTTGGAAATGATTATCTTGATGAATTATTAATTATTTCTTTCTTTCTGTGGAATCGTAGTTGAGTCGTTTATTGGATTAATTGATCATTTTACTGGTCGTAATGTCATCCCGTGTCCGTAAGTTGAAAAAAACCAGATTGGTGAGATTCCAGGTGATGAAGAGGAGTTTATTGATGGGATTGGAATGTGGTTTTTAGGAAACAAATCTTAAAATTACTCGCCATCGTAATCGACCCTACTAAGTGTCTAGATACCAAACAACCTTCCTCAAATCCACAATTTGATCCGCTGAATCCACTCTCAGCTGGACCGATCAAAACTGCTTCAAATGCGTTTGCATATCTTACTTCACTTATACGAGTTGCTGGATCAGATTCGATTCTAAGGTCTCTTCCAGGCCACGATTTAGATTCAGAAATCACAATCGGTAAAGAAAACGATTTGAGACTTCCCAATCCTAGACATACTTCTACAGAAGAGATCTCATTTACGGGTGAAACTGAATCACCTTTACTTTTACTCGTTAATCGAATCACAAACGAAAGAAATCTTTGGAGTTTATTATTGAATATTAAATCATCAACTGAATCTTCTACGAAAGACCTTCATTCTCTTGATCTTAAGATTTCATCTGGTGCTTGGGATCTATTAGGTTTATTAACTTTAGCTTGGGAACTTGATTATAAACTTGATCTTTCAATCATACAACCTCTTAACCTCAATAACAATCATGACTATAGCATGCTATCATACTCTCCTCATCTTTTACGTCAATTTCCTAAAGGACCTACTGGGAGTCGGACTATCGAGAGTCGGTTAATCAAAATCATCTTTTCTCCTTTTTCACCTGCTGGCGCTTCCGAAAGTGGTGTTTGGGGTAATATTGTAAACAACCGGGAAGAGGCAAGGAAGGTATCAATTCGGCTTTTAGGACTAGTAAGTCTATTATCCCGCTTTTCTTACTCAGCTCTTTACTGAGTCTGTTCCTACATGTATCTCTTTCACCTAGCTTCAAGATTTGGATGCTTCTGGTAAACTAGATGAGGGAAGCTTGACCCAAGAGATGAGCAATCACATGATGACCATCACAGACTTACCTGCCCTTCAAGCTTTCATCAATGTAAGCTTCCTCATGTCATACCATATCAAAAATGTGACTATATCTGATCATTTGATCCCACTACACCTCACCACCATCAGCGCTTACCAGCAAATCACCCGAAATTCAATGCTAGTCTAACATTAGCATTCTTTGTGGCCATCACCAGATCAAAACCTGTTCTCAAAACCGGTCTCACCCCTACCGATTCTCAAAGTCTTTCTCGAGGACTGTCCTCAGGACTTTCAAGTTCATCAAGTTTCCGACGTACTACATCACAACCTCGACTTAATCTTGAAACTGAATATAGTACATATTTTTCGAAATCTCCTGATTTTCCTTCATTGGAATATCTTACTTCTGATGTGTTTGGTAGAATGCCAATGGAATTAGTTGCCATTGAAAAATCAAATCTTAGATCTGATCATCAATCATCGAAAAATAAATTTTCCCAACTTGAGATCAGATATCGAACGGTTTTATTATCACTTTTGTATCACGTTAGATCTGTCTTTCTTACTATACCATCATCATCATCATCGATTTCGAAAGATGTTAAGGTTAATGGAGCAAATCTGTGGAAAAAAGCCATAACAGAAGGGAAGGTTCGGAAAGCACTTATGGAAGCTCATGTGACCATGTTAACATTTGAAGGGTCCTGTTTAGGAGGAAATCAAGAAGAATGGAATGAAGATTTGAAAAGAGAATTAGATTTGTGTAGGAAACGATTTGAGAGGTGTTTAGAGAATCTTGATATAACTTGTTGATATCCCCTCTGTGACATTATCTTATCATCTGATCATGTGTACTAATTTTGTAACCCTTTTTTCATTTGTATATGTTATTTGTTTTCTTCAATTATGGATATCCTGAATAATATGTAGTGATTGTGCGAAAAATGAGCAGAGTAATGCCTCGAATAGACTTCAATCCTGAACAAGTGCTTGAAATCCATATGACACACAAGTCCATCTTGAATCAAAGGAGAAAGCTTTTTAATTCATATTTGAGCTGATCAATAGTCCGATCATTTTTGGGTGCAACCTTAACCTCTCCTCAGGAAGATCTCTGAGGGTGCATCTTCAGGAACTTCATCAAAATCGCACATTCTCTTCTGAAATCATCACTGGCAATTTGTAGCCAGACCCTTTAATTTACAAAGTTGCTGTGAGGTTAACCAACGCGTCGTGCGGGTTACGGCATTTTTCTTGTGCTCTTTACCACTTTGCCTTTTTCCTCATTACCATCCATATCGACAATGAGGTTGTATAATAAATAACTGTGAACGTCTTGATCCCAAGTTCATCCTCCACTGCTTATATTCTTCATGAAAAGATCAAATTTCTTCAAAATATTCTCAAGATGTTATCGAGACCAATCCTATAATATGAATTCACCACAATGACTGATCATTGAACCTTCTCACCTCGGCCCCTTCATCTTATCATATAACCAAGGGACTGGCTGGGAAAGATAGCAAGGTAAAGGTCTTCTATCACCAGTTTTGTCTTTTCATCATGATGTTATGGTAGCTCAAAGAACGAAGTTCGACTCGCAGAAAATACACCAATCCCCATCTCTCAAGGGCTTTGAAATTCAAGCTCTTATCAATGTGTCATAACACGTCTTATCATATTCAATAATGTTTTTATTTCTAAGTCTGAGGAGTAAGTACAGAATTATCAAGGAAAGGATTTGATCATTTGAGAAAAAAAATGTGTAATTCTACATACATAGTATCTCCGCTTCCGTACCCGCTTCAGCTTTCACTCGTCTCAACTCAACTCACAATCTGAAACTACATACCAACCATCAACCACACGGTACACCCTCTCGACTCGACTCATCTCACTCCTGGATAATATTCAGTCTCTATCCCTTTGCTACATCAATCCGAATATCAGTTTTTCTTTCTTTTTTTCGTCGTGCACTTTCTATCTCCCTTTGCGCATGTTTGTTCGAGTTCCCCTTTGCACAGATCACAGGGCCATCCTGAAGCGGGCGCATTCTTGCACAGGATATGCGTGAGTAATTCTTATGTAAGTAAAACACATCAATCATATTTGAGCAAAACACATGACTGAGCCCGTATTGTTACATACTGATGATGCTCAACCAAGCGGCTTACTTAGTTCAATTGCTGAGCCATTATGGTCTATTATGGTTTCCCGCGTGCGAATGAGGCTCTCAAGAAACGCAATACAAAAGGAGTTTATATCAAGAGATAGGCGGTTCAGCTTATATTTTGAAGTGAGTCATGCTTCTCTTTTAATCGGCGCCACACTCAATCTCCTCGGTCTTGAATATATGTATCCCTGTACTATAATCGCAACCTCTCCTCTAGCCACTACCACAAACACGTCTTCTTCTCTGACCACAAATTTCAAATACTTCTAGGGGCCTTTGCAGAATCCAGCCAACATCATGCACACAAATCCTCCTCTTTCAAGTCCTACCTTCGATCCCTTCTTGGATGAGCTACAGATCCCTTCCATCAACTTTTTGGATTTCTTAAATGACCCTGCGAAGATTCCACAGTTACCCGGGTACGAGGCGGAGTCAGATGCCGAACACGTTATACCCAGTGAGGAACGACTCAAACTGCCTCAACAAACATCTCGTGTTTCAAATGGCTCTTCAGCTGTGTCACATAACTCGACACTGCCAACCAGAATTTTCGCAGGGGGCATATCAATCTTGATAGCATTTCTATGTCTTCACATGTAAGAAACCTCCTCAAGGGCACCGCATTTTTCTGAACGAGGAAGCTCTATCTATTAAACTTCTTTGTTTATGTTCGTAATTTCAGATTAGCACCAAATGTGATCGCATGGCGCCGTGAAACTGACTTGCTGACAAGGCTAAGGCACGGTATGAGCTCAGACAACATCACCTCTGTTCAACACTCCTCCGAAAACATTGTCCAGTCAATGAAAGAGCTTTGCCTCGAGATGGACCGACAAGCAATTGACACGCTCCCCTTACAAGAAATATCGGGCTTGCTGCGACTTCAGCCAAACTTGAGGGGGTCGTTTGTGACTTCAGTCATCCTCTGGGATCTGTCAGATGCTGTCAATTCTGTTGCTGACAAGTTACGGCAGCTACATGGTAAAGGGCACACCGAGATGGGGTTGCTCACGCAAGTTGGTACATTTCATCTACCCTCCGTTCCTCCGGCTTACACTGATCTTTTTTTTAGTCAATCCTGCTCTTGAAACACCCAAATCTTCCAAGTAAATTACAGATCCCTCAAGAAATGCTCGATCAGACTTTATGCGTTTTCAATCTTCTCAAAGATGTTGCCAACTCTACACTTCACGAGGTTCGGTCAACAGTAGAAGCCAATCAATTCGCAAAGCAAAACCTTTTTGAAATCGAAAGGGCTTTGCGTGCAAGTCTAAAATCCTGGCGCATTCCTTATTTATATGGAAGTCAAAAATATCATGCATCAGGCCTCCTCCTGAAATCGATCAGGTTAGCCATAAACCACACCGAGGAAATTGCGACCTATCTACAGAAGACTAGGCGTATGATCCAGCTCTACCACGACAATACTCAATCCTGGCTGGTAAGTCCATACAAGCGACTTCAGCCATGAATCTATTTCAATTTCAGCTGACCAACTTCTCGCTGGCAGGATATGGCTCAAAGGCGGCTCGAGGCCTCCAGAAACTCGGTTGATGGAAGTGCTATGCAGTGCCTTCTTTTGTTGAACACACTTGATGAACACATATTGAGTGGACAGGTGGAGAAACCCCTCTTAGCTATCACTAGGAATGCAGTATGATTTGAGTCACGCAGCACCTGTGTACGTGATCACGATTATTATCCTAGTTCATTACCATTGGCATAAGCAGTCCGATCATATTTTTTCTTTTCTTTCTCATCTGACTACCTTCTAGTCCTTATCATCAGGTTTCTCCTCGAGTTTTGCATTCTAGTATATTGGTGTTTTTGTTTTTGTTTTTGTCATTCCAGCTTTCTTGTCATAGTTAATCTTGATGCGAAATTCTATGAGCTGCTCTAGGCATAAGCAGATCTTATGTTTGACATATTACTCAGTTGGTTTCTCTCCAGTTTGATGTGTATAGCGTACCCGCAGTGCACTTATGAGTTAGAGTGTTATTTTGCTTTTGGAATATTGACAAGTTGATATGATTTCTTCACAAAAGGTACTGTAGTCTTCTGCTCAAACACCCAGTGAATCCTTGAATTCGGAAGGTGAATGAAGGTAACTTGAGACCTGTATGGTGGATTGTGACACAATAGACAAAGAAGTATACTCATTCTATGTTTCAAGTGTGAAAGACAAGAGCTAGACCAGCAAGGATCACAAAGATATTTTCCATGCTGATATGATCAATATAAAAGAAAAGATGATTCATGGTGAAGAGTCAAATTCACAAAGCTTTCAAGAGTATCAAAAAGTAAGTATCTAAAGGATTTGTATTTGAAACGTGATCAGAAGTTAAAAATGCAATAGTTTTTTATCACGATGGATAAAAAGCTGAGCTCCTCTGATTTGAAAGCCAAAGAACGCTCAAAATCCTAGCATAGAGATTGAAAGGGTGCTCTGAGTGTCGATCCCTTGGGCTATATTAGCCTTGTGGTGACGGACAAAAATATAGATCAGATCAACAGCTATGCTTCAACATGCATGGTGTCCTTCCTTCTGTTTATCAGTCTTTGTGAGATTGGCTCGTCCATCATTATCACCAGAAGCTATTGCACAACGACCTGCAACCCCAGCTCGAGCACCCGCACAACCCATCCCACTGGGAATGAAAGACAGGATACATCAAGGTCAT